>JAJIBD010009975.1:0-60123 GCA_021461705.1 Cryptotis parvus | reverse complement strand
GGTTCGATCCCCGGCATCCCATATGGTCCCCCAAGCACTGCCAGGAGTAATTCCTGAGTGCAGAGCCAGGAGTAACCCCTGAGCATTGCCTGGTGTGACCCAAAAGCCAAAAAAAACATCACAGCTATTAATAAAGAACTGCACTGAGCTGCAGGCTGAGTTTACCATTTTCATGTTAACTTCTCTGGCCTGAGGCTCTAGAATTGCTTGACCAAATTCAAGTCCTGGAGTCTGCACTCCCCTTCCTCTGCCTTGGCATTTGGCTAAAAACAATTAGCTGTTGTTTCACTTAGTTTGCATTTGAGACTGTCAGTGGGGGTGGGTGGGAAAGCAAACCCAGAGGGGTCGGATATAGCCAGGTGCCTTGAGCCCTGTTCCATCTCTCAGGTCTTTTCAGTTTTGCGGTAGTTTTTGTTTTCAGGCCTTGAGTGGTGGTGCTCAGCGGCTCCTGGGGGTACCATGCATTAGCCTAGACTGAACTCAGGGCCCCACATCACAGGCTCTGCAGTTACACCCACTATTGGGCCAGAGTTCCCTAAATTTATATGTGTGCGCCCGCTGCTAAGAAACAAATGCAAAGCGCGTTTTAGCATTGAGCCTTTGGTTTTTCGGTACAGTTTTTAACAGGGCCTACACAGAGTGCTGGGAGCATGGTCACTCCCTGTGACATTCAGCCATGGCCTCGGGCACAGAAGTCTAATTTTGCCAGGGCGCCACCAGGGCTGCGCCTTGGTACTGGCATTTGGGAAGGGACGTCTGCTGGGGACAGTCTGCTGGAGTCATGCCCAAACCCTTGTTTCTGCCCAATTTAAGGGGATTTTCTCGGGGCGTTTCTTTGCTTTCTCCCTCATTCTCCCTCCTCCTCCTCTTGCCAATCCTGGCAATATTTAGGGTTACTCCTGACTGCCAGGGGTCACTCCTGGCAGTGCTCAGGGAACCATGTGCACTGGGGATAGACACCTGGTGAGCCACAGCCCCTCCCAGTTCTCTCTCCAGCTCTCCAGAAGCTTCTTTTTACTGGCTCAATAGGATTGCTGCTGTAATGACTGGAAATTTCTAAGAAGCAGGAATCTAGGCCACATCTAACGTCTATGTTTAGTTAAAGGCAGGAACCGGTTATAGCTGCTTTTTGTACCACTCGGTGCTCATTAACTTCTGCCAGCAGAACATAAGAGAAACACGAGTATACGAGCCATGTTTTACTAGCCCCCTTAAACCAAAGTGTGATCTCCGTACAGACTGTTCAGCTACATGATTACTCAAGGGGTTCTAGGCCTGGAAAGGGCAAAAACATCTTCAGACCGAGTCTCAAAATAATTTTGTCTTGGAGGGGATACACACTGTCTCCTGTTCACCAGCAGTCCACACTTACCTCAGCCAGGAAATCAGCTTCATTATCGGCTGAGATGTGAAGGCCCTGAAACAGCATTGAAGAGCTCTCGCTCATTCAGGGCTTCCTGGGCGCCTCCTTTCTGGAAAAACTAGCCGAGAAATAAACAAAGGCCAATAAGAAACTGAAGGAGGAACTATCTCTTTGTAGGACACCACTGAATTGCTTCCACATTTTTCTTTTTTGGTTTTCGGACCACACCTGACTTTACTATCTCTTCAGCCCCGACTAAGGGCTATTCTTTCACTGCCAGCAACAAAGGCAATAAGCAGGCAGGCGCACTACCTGGCAGCTTCTCTTTAAGCTCTGCAGGTTTTTTGTTTTGTTTTGTTCTGCTTTTTGGGTCATTCCAGGCAGTGCTCAGCGACTGCACCTGGCTGTGCACTCAGGAATTACTCCTGGCCATGCTCGGGGACCAGACGACACGCCAGGGATTGAACCCAGGTCAGCCTCATGCAAGGCAAATGTTCTACCTGCTCTACTACGACCCTGGTCCCGCTCTTTGAAGTTTTAAATATAGAACTGATTGTTTTAAATATTTGGAACCAAATAAATTTTTGTTTGACTGTTTAAATATTTGGAGCCAAATAAATTTTTATTCTACTAAAAATTGAATGACCTATATATAAGACATGTAATCATACTCTAGCAGAAACTTAAATCTGACACTTGGTCTCTGCATCACTATCTGACAGCAGCCAGCAGCCAAATCCTTTCAATTTCTAAGAACACATTCACTTATCTTAAGAGAAATATGAAAATATTTCAACCTGCCATTCCCACTGAAAAATGACCTACTGGTTCACATGCCTACCTGGGAGACGTTTCTGCAGTCACGGAACAAGAACTCCAGGCCATGAGGATGGGTCGGTTCCACAGACTGACTGACGTCGATCAACCAGACCTAGTAGAAACACAGAGCATCTGGTGAGTTCTTCATGCCCAGTGGTTTCCACCACGTGAACTAATCTGGGCACTGGGAAAATGTGATGCTCACCTTCCCAGCATGCCACAGCATGTTATACTCACTGAGGTCAGCATGGACAAGCGTACACTCGTTATATAATCTGCATCAACTGGAAGACACAAAGAGTACACTGAGGAGGGGAATGATTCTATCTGACCCGCGCAGCGGAGTGTCAGTATCCATCTTTCCTGGAACAGCACAAGGAGGCTAAACACTTGCTTCCTGGGGGCATCTAGGACAGGTTGGTTTGTCTGTTTATGTGAAGGGAGGAAGGGTATAGCATGAAAACAGAGGCGTAAGTATGTGACTCTTCACTTCCAGTGAAGAAACAGAGGCCAAGGAGAAGAGAGTGACTATGCTGATGTGACTAATGGGCTGAAGGATGCCTAAAAGGCTCATTCTTCCAAAGAGGCAAATGCTCCATTACGATCTCTATGGAGGGTATATAATCGCAAGGTAAAAAGTACTTAGTGAGCAAAACAGTGGGGGAAAAGTCTTCTAAAGTCAATGATGTGTATACAAATATGAGGAGGGGGCTCCCAAAGCAGTGCTCTGGGGGCCCAAAGGTCACTTCCCAGCAGCACTTTAGCATGAGGCCCAAGGACATGTTGCTGCTGGGACCCTGCAGTGCCGGGGCTGGTCACTCAAGCCGGTGCGAGGATGGCAGTGGGACTGTCCCACCCGAGGTACTATCTCCGGGCCCCAACATTCATTACTGACAGTGGCACGGACATTCAGGCTCCACGCGTTGGCCGTCAGGAAGGGAACAGCACTTCATTTCTTCCCGGCCACCCCAATGCCAAAGGAAACTAGGAAAGTAGGATGTAAGTCAGGGAAGTAGTATTGTCTCTCTAGCTGTACCGTAAAAACTAATTTGGGGGGCTAAGGGTGAAACATAATAGAGGCGGTAAGGCCCTTGCATTGCATGTGACTGACCCTCGTTCAAATCCTTGGAACCATGTATGGTCTCCTGAGGGACCACATACAGTACCAGCAGGAGGAACCCTGGGCTCACAGTCAGGAGTTAAGTGCTGAGCACTAGCAGATGTTGTTCCCTGCAAAGAAATTAATTTGGGGGCCAGGGAGATCATAGTACAGGGCTTGAAGTACTTGCTCTGCATGCAGCTGATCAAGTTCAATCCCCAGAATTCGTAAAAGCCTAACTGAGCACTACAGGGTGTGGTCCAAAAACAGAAACAAAGTAATTTGGATCACAGTTTTATATTCAAATCAATTATAAATAACAGACCCAGGCAGAAAAAGCATGTCTCCTTGCTTTTCAATTAACACAAAAAACAACGGTATCTGGGGCTGGAGGCGATAGTCCAGTGGGTAGGGTGTTTGCCTTGCAGCGCCTACCTGTATTATCCCCCCGGCATCCCATATGGTCCCCTGAGCACCGCCAGGAGTAATTCCTGAGTGCAGAGCCAGGACTAACCCCTGAGCATTGCCAGGTGTGACCAAAAGAAAAAAATAAAGAAGAAAAAATAAACCAGTATCTGAGCATTTTCTTTATCAGAAGGAATTCAAGTGCTGTCTACATTTAAAAACACCTTCAGGATTCTTAAATATGTCCTTCAGTAACCACCTGCTATATCTTTAGTTCTCAGCATCACTTTCTGTAAGGACACCAAATCAGTATCCTCTATTTTTCGAACAGGAAAGATATTTCCTTCATTGTTGAAGCTGTAATGCTCAAAAAAAACCCGAAAAGAACCAAGGAGTTTTATCTGCTAAATTCACTTGTGTCAAAAAAATAAATTTTTTTGAGAGAGGTCAGGCCACACCTGACCATGCTCGGCTTACGCCTGGCTCTGCACTCAAGAATGACTCCTGGCAAGATTGGGAGCCCATTGGTGCTGGGGGATTAAACCCAGGTCACCTGAATGCATGGCAAATGCCCTATCCACTGTACTTTATGGCCATGTCAAATTTTTAGTTAATGAGGTTTTGTGAATAACAGATCCGTAATTCAGTATTACTAAAACAACAATGATCTTTCTATCGCTCTATCAGCAAATAATTTTTCTAAAGTTACTTCAGGCACCCAGCTACGAATGCAACAATTTGTATTTGAGGGCCATAGCAATAGTCCAGCGGGCAGGGTATTTGCCCTGCCGCGAAGCCAACTGGGGTTCAATCCCGGCATCCCATATGGTCCCCTGAGCACTGCCAGGAGCACTGCCAGGATTAATTCAGGAGTGCAGAGCTAGGAATAACCCCTGGGCATTGCTGGGTATGACCCAAAAAAAGCAAAAATAATAATAATAATAATAATAATAAAAAACAATTTGTATTTGTTGTACCAGTTTGAAATAGTACTATTTTAAGGATGTTTTGAAAGTTCAGAGAAAATGTTTTCCAAATATTCCAGACAGTATGTGGAATGCTTTGAAAGCCAACTTGCATGAAGAGTTTGATAGTAGGCATCTTTCAATTCTTCACTACTGAGCTTTACTTCTTTTAATTTAGGGGCTGGAACTTGATCATGGCCAATAAAAGACATAACTAAAATGTGTTTCTTGAGCAATACCACTGTTGGACAAAGGAATTCCAGCTCTCTGCATTCTATTAAGAAATGATTAAGAATGTAGAGGTCAGAAAGAGTGTTCCATGTATTCAACAGATATATCAAACAATGGCCTGCAGTAAGCCAGCGCCTAGTGTCGACCCTGGAGACGTGGGAACATAGAGCCAACAGACACTGTCCTGGGGCCAGAGCGATAGCCCAGCGGGGAGGGCATTTGCCTTATCAGCGGCCAACCCAGGTTCGATCCCGGCATCCCATATGGTCCCCTGAGCACCGCCAGGAGTAATTCTGGAGTGCAGAGCTAGGAATATCCCCTCAGCATTGCCCGGTGAGACCCAAAAAGCAAAAAGAGAGAGAGAGAGAGAGAGAGAGAGAGAGAGAGAGAGAGAGAGAGAGAGAGAGAGAGAGAGAGAGAGAGGGAGAGAGACTTGTCCTAAGCAGCAGACAAGGAGCAGATGACATGCTTATAACATGACACGACAACACGGCGTAATGGGGGGACTGGCAGAGGTGGGGGCAGGCGTCACAGAAGCATGCAAGAGATCAGGAAGGCTGACTACAAACAGGCCAGCGCGAGGTTAGTCCCATTAAGACAGGGGAGCAGGAAGGCTTAGTGGACCGCTGAGAGCAGTGTTCTAGAGCACTGCTGGCGGGGAAGGGATGTAAACCCACAGGAAGGCGGTTTAGAGGAAATGGCAGAGACAACAAAGGCTCTGGAAGCAGCTGGAGAAGTTTAAGAAAGTGGGGAGGAGACCTCAGGGAAGACAAGACACAGGCCAGCAGCATCGGGAAACTATTCTCTGTAGCGGCCTACTAAGAATTGTCCAACTGACAAATACTACTTATTTTTTGGCTTTTTGGGGTCACACTGGCAATGCTCAGTGCACTCAGAAATTACTCCTGCTGGTGCTCAGGATCATATGGGATGCCGGGGGATAGAACCGGGGTCAGCCACATGCAAGGCGAACACTCTACCTACTATACTATTGCTCCGGCCCCTTGTAGTAACTTTTGAAAATAAACATCTCTAGAGAAAATTGACTTTTCTCTTTCTTTTCTTTTTCAACGGGCAGCACCCTAAGTGGTGAAGGGCCTGGCAGGGGCCTGCAGTGCCAGGCATAAAACCAAAGCCTCAACCAAGCAGCGCATGGGTTCGACTACTTGAATCACATCCTGGTCATGAGTTTTTAAATCTATTTAATAATAGATAAAGAGAAATCAGTTACTTAGGTGATGAAACAAATTCTAGGATTAAAATAAATCTGCTTAGAGAATGGAGAAATGGGTCTAACAAGCGGAAGCTAATTGCAGTTTGGGGAGCACCCCAACCCCCAAATTAACAAACACTGGATGGAACACAAATAGAAATTATTTATAAAAAGATTAACTGGAAAAAGAAGATTAACATTTGTATGTATGTTACATACATGGTATATCTCAGGCAGAAATGAATTATCTCCAACTTGACTGAAAGAAAAAAGAAAAGGGCCTTTTCATCCTAAATTGTAAATTCAGATTATATGCACGTTTTCTTACAGAAAGCTTCATTAGATAGTAAGTTACAGGGCCTTCATAATTTCTGTAAGTGAAGTTTTGAAACAAAGCGTGGATCTCGTTGCCCAGGCGACAGTCCCTGGTGAGGACTCAGCGTGACATCTAGCCGTGGTTTCTTTACCTTGTGAGGTTGTGCATTTCTTTCTCTGCCCACATGCGGATGATCTTACGTGGATTTAGTTTACTGAAGCGATCTTTAAACCTGAAGTCATCTTTAATATATTTGTCACGATTCTTAAATTCGTTAAGGGTTGTTTTAAACACTTTGATGGCACACTCTGTAGGTATCGGCTTTACTACCTTCCTTGTCATCCTCCATGCTAAGAGGAAGGAAAAATATTGATTAATATTAGTCAGGTCACAAACTATCCCCAAATAAAAATTCTATGACACAAAAAGTGAGACCTATTTTATTTCTATAAAATTTTATTTATTTCATCACAGCCCGGATCATCGACACCCACCCTGCAGCAATTTCTTCCTCAATCCAGCCCAGGTATGCTGGTCCAGAGACTCAGACATGGGGCAGAGCGATTCCTTGCTCTCCCTGTGCCCAGCCGTTCATGAGGCAGTCGGGAGGCATGGTGGGTTCTAGCCTTGGCCCACCCCCCGGCAGAACCTCACAACCAGCCAGACGACCCCCCCACCCACTCCATGGGTGCCGCCATTTTCCACATCCGGACTTCCCTCTCTTCAGAACTCCACCCAGCCGACCAGCTCATCACAGCCCGGATCATCGACACCCACCCTGCAGCAATTTCTTCCTCAATCCAGCCCAGGTATGCTGGTCCAGAGACTCAGACATGGGGCAGAGCGATTCCTTGCTCTCCCTGTGCCCAGCCGTTCATGAGGCAGTCGGGAGGCATGGTGGGTTCTAGCCTTGGCCCACCACCCCGGCAGAACCTCACAACCAGACGACCCCCCACCCACTCCATGGGTGCCGCCATTTTCCACATCCGGACTTCCCCTCTCTTCAGAACTCCACCCAGCCGACCAGCTCATCACAGCCCGGATCATCGACACCCACCCTGCAGCAATTTCTTCCTCAATCCAGCCCAGGTATGCTGGTCCAGAGACTCAGACATGGGGCAGAGCGATTCCTTGCTCTCCCTGTGCCCAGCCGTTCATGAGGCAGTCGGGAGGCATGGTGGGTTCTAGCCTTGGCCCACCACCCCCGGCAGAACCTCACAACCAGCCAGGCGACCCCCCACCCACTCCATGGGTGCCGCCATTTTCCACATCCGGACTTCCCTCTCTTCAGAACTCCACCCAGCCGACCAGCTCATCACAGCCCGGATCATCGACACCCCACCCTGCAGCAATTTCTTCCTCAATCCAGCCCAGGTATGCTGGTCCAGAGACTCAGACATGGGGCAGAGCGATTCCTTGCTCTCCCTGTGCCCAGCCGTTCATGAGGCAGTCGGGAGGCATGGTGGGTTCTAGCCTTGGCCCACCACCCCGGCAGAACCTCACAACCAGCCAGGCGACCCCCCCACCCACTCCATGGGTGCCGCCATTTTCCACATCCGGACTTCCCTCTCTTCAGAACTCCACCCAGCCGACCAGCTCATCACAGCCCGGATCATCGACACCCACCCTGCAGCAATTTCTTCCTCAATCCAGCCCAGGTATGCTGGTCCAGAGACTCAGACATGGGGCAGAGCGATTCCTTGCTCTCCCTGTGCCCAGCCGTTCATGAGGCAGTCGGGGGCATGGTGGGTTCTAGCCTTGGCCCACCACCCCGGCAGAACCTCACAACCAGCCAGACGACCCCCCCACCCACTCCATGGGTGCCGCCATTTTCCACATCCGGACTTCCCTCTCTTCAGAACTCCACCCAGCCGACCAGCTCATCACAGCCCGGATCATCGACACCCACCCTGCAGCAATTTCTTCCTCAATCCAGCCCAGGTATGCTGGTCCAGAGACTCAGACATGGGGCAGAGCGATTCCTTGCTCTCCCTGTGCCCAGCCGTTCATGAGGCAGTCGGGAGGCATGGTGGGTTCTAGCCTTGGCCCACCACCCGGCAGAACCTCACAACCAGCCAGGCGACCCCCCCCACCCCCTCCATGGGTGCCGCCATTTCCCACATCCGGACTTCCCTCTCTTCAGAACTCCACCCAGCCGACCAGCTCATCACAGCCCGGATCATCGACACCCACCCTGCAGCAATTTCTTCCTCAATCCAGCCCAGGTATGCTGGTCCAGAGACTCAGACATGGGGCAGAGCGATTCCTTGCTCTCCCTGTGCCCAGCCGTTCATGAGGCAGTCGGGAGGCATGGTGGGTTCTAGCCTTGGCCCCACCACCCGGCAGAACCTCACAACCAGCCAGGCGACCCCCCCACCCACTCCATGGGTGCCGCCATTTCCACATCCGGACTTCCCTCTCTTCAGAACTCCACCCAGCCGACCAGCTCATCACAGCCCGGATCATCGACACCCACCCTGCAGCAATTTCTTCCTCAATCCAGCCCAGGTATGCTGGTCCAGAGACTCAGACATGGGGCAGAGCGATTCCTTGCTCTCCCTGTGCCCAGCCGTTCATGAGGCAGTCGGGAGGCATGGTGGGTTCTAGCCTTGGCCCACCACCCGGCAGAACCTCACAACCAGCGCGACCCCCCACCCACTCCATGGGTGCCGCCATTTCCACATCCGGACTTCCCTCTCTTCAGAACTCCACCCAGCCGACCAGCTCATCACAGCCCGGATCATCGACACCCCACCCTGCAGCAATTTCTTCCTCAATCCAGCCCAGGTATGCTGGTCCAGAGACTCAGACATGGGGCAGGAGCGATTCCTTGCTCTCCCTGTGCCCAGCCGTTCATGAGGCAGTCGGGAGGCATGGTGGGTTCTAGCCTTGGCCCACCACCCCCGGCAGAACCTCACAACCAGGCGACCCCCCCACCCACTCCATGGGTGCCGCCATTTTCCACATCCGGACTTCCCTCTCTTCAGAACTCCACCCAGCCGACCAGCTCATCACAGCCCGGATCATCGACACCCACCCTGCAGCAATTTCTTCCCTCAATCCAGCCCAGGTATGCTGGTCCAGAGACTCAGACATGGGGCAGAGCGATTCCTTGCTCTCCCTGTGCCCAGCCGTTCATGAGGCAGTCGGGAGGCATGGTGGGTTCTAGCCTTGGCCCACCACCCCCGGCAGAACCTCACAACCAGCCCGACCCCCCCCCCACTCCATGGGTGCCGCCATTTTCCACATCCGGACTTCCCTCTCTTCAGAACTCCACCCAGCCGACCAGCTCATCACAGCCCGGCCATGCACAGCTGCAAGCGGCGTGCCGGTTCATCAATAAATGTTTTATTTGGAGGTGTTTAAATAATATGCCTTCCGCACAGCAAGCCTAGCAAGCTGCTCGTGTTGTATTTGACATGCCAAATGCCAGTAACAATTATATTAGGTCATTCCCATGACCTAATATAATGGTTTGAGGCTCTTTATGTTCCTGTAGCAAGCCGATGCCCTTTGCTCTACTGGCATGAGACAGGACATATCGAGATATTACTGGTGCCCGCTCTAGCAAATAGATGATTAACGGGAAGATCGTGATCGTGATCGTGAGAATGTTAAGCCTCCCTTTGCTTTTTAGGCTTCCAAGTTTTGGATCGTAATAAAACTTTGTTTTTTGCTTTCAAATTCAGAAGAAATTTTATGTAAGAGCAGGGAGCAGGGAGCAGGGGAAGGAAGACCCCCATGGTATGAGAGAGGGTTTCCTAAGCAGGATTCCATTTTTGTTTTATCATCCAGCTTTCAATAGTCTATAGTACACTCGTCACTTAATGACTATGCAGTCACTTGCAGAATGACGAAGAGAAACACACGGACAAAGTATGCAGAGGCCAGCATTGCTAGCTGAGGTGGGAGGGCACAAGCTGGTCTGTGCAAGGTCCTGAGGCCGATCTCTGGCACTATCTGACCCCTGTCCTCAAGCACTGCTTGGGGTGGCCCTGGTGGCCGTGGTATCAAGCCTGGTGACCTCTGCACCTCTGGCCCATCACTGCTGCGCGTGCCCAGGCCTCAGCATGGCCAGGAGTGGAGTCCCGTCCCAAGTTCCGCGAGCACACTTGAAAAAATGTGTAAGATGAATCACAATGAAATACATGAACAGCCACATATTTAAAATGTTACTTCTGAGGGCTAGAGCAATAGTAAAGCGGGTAAGGGACTTTCCCTGCATCAAGCCCGGCACCCTGAGTACTCCCAGTGGTGATTCCTGAGTTTAGAGCCAGAAGTAAGCCCTGAGCATCATCAGGTATGGCCCAAAACCTAAAATTAAAAAAAGAAGGTACTTTTCATCTTTCATACCTTCTAAAAACAAGTCTGATAATGCAAGCCTTGATGAAGATGAGGGAAACAGTCTCACAGTGCTGATGGCAGCATAAATAGGTGAACCTGGGCCAGGCAGGCTCTGTGGAGGAGCCCCAGGTGCCATCCCTGCATGCAGGGGCACTAGAGCATGGACCCAACACTGCCAGGTGTGCCCAACCCTCCTGCCTTCCCAACCCCGAGCAGAGCAACCTCGCACAGGGAATCTGGCAGTACCTACGGAAGTTTAGCATACACTCAACCTACATTACATGGGGGGGAAATTGCATTTGCCTAACATTATAAACACACACGATTTGGGGCCTCTGGTGTGACGTAAAAAGGAAGAAATGTTTTGACTTTTCAGTAAATAAGGCTTGGGCACATGGCTCAGTGGTATTAGTATGCATGGCGCATGCTAATGTGATTAATTAGTATGACGGCTTGATTCCGTCATCAAATTAATTTGACGGTTTGATTCCGTCATCAAATTAATTTGATGGTTTGATTCCATCATCAAAAAGTAAAAACAAGGGGCGGAGCGATAGCCCAGCAGGTAGGGCGTTTGCCTTGCACGCGGCCCGGCTCATGCAGGCCCGGGTTCGTTCCCCGGCATCCCATATGGTCTCCCGAGCACCGCCAGGAGTAATTCCTGAGTGCAGAGCCAGGAGTAACCCCTGAGCATTGCCGGGTGTGACCCAAAAAAAGCAATAAATAAACAAACAAATAAATAAATAAATAAATAATAAATAAATAAATAAAAAACAAAAAACAAAAAGTAAAAACAAACTATAAAGCTGAACTTTGAGTAAATGAAAACAGAAACACAGCGAACAAAACCTGGCACTCTACTCCTGAGGTCACCTACAGTTCACAGAGAGCAGGGTTAAGTGCACACAGTCCTCGCCTCAGCAGTCTCAGTGTAAAGAATTCAATTTAAATATATATTTGCATGAGCAAAATAGGTGAAAGAATACTCCTGTACACTGCCACAACGAAACTCCACTACTTTGAAAGTGCGCTGGTACAAGCTAATAATGTAGAAAAGGCTAAGACAGGGCAGGAGAGAGAACAGAGCCAGGCACTTGCCTTGCCTGCACCCAATGCTGGCTCGGTCGCTGGTACCAAGTATGCTCTCCCAGCACAAAAGCCAGGAGGATGCCCGAGCACTTCCAGATGTGGTACCACACAAAATAGCTAGGACACGTCACATAAGAAACTAACATTCTCTGCGTAGTATTGACTCTTATAAAAACCAAAGGAATTTATGAGCATTATCTGACTAGATGGAAACGTTACAGCAGCAACCACTGGAGTGATGACGATCATGCGTGCGTGAGAGCAGGAAGAAGTCAACTTCTCAGGCCAATGAAATTTTTATTTTGACCACATGTAACTCGTGTCACTGAGCTATATTTGCCTGGTCTCAGGGAACATGCAATTGAAATTGGGAAAAAGGGCAATCAAGCATATTTTAAGAAAGATATAAAAGCAAAATGGCCAACCCTGGGTTTGATCGCCAGCATCCCATATGGTCCCCCGAGCACTGCCAGGAGTAACCCCTGAGCACTGCCGAGTGTGATCCAAAAAGCAAAATTATTAACTTAAATTAAAACTGGTTTAGCACTTGTTCCATATCATGTAGATTGAAAAATGTTGAACCTTTACAACTTAACATTCATTTTTATTCTTTTCATTCTGACACTTAACATTGTCCTTTGGTAAGATCATATATCTATATCTAATTTAGAAAGCCAAAACAGCTTTAGAAAAAGGGTGGATCAAGGATGAACTCTGAACATTTGACTTGCGTATATGAGGTTTGCTACCTGGCATTAAAAAAATGTATTAAAAGGTTAAAAACTTTTCCAGTACTATTTGAATTCCTTTAAAAACACAATAAAAACTAGAGAAAATACAGAGATTAAGGCTCTTGCCCTGCATGCTACTGACCCTGGTTTGATCCCCACCACTGCATAAGGGTCAGTCCTGAGCACAGAGCTAAGAAAAAGCAGCTCCTGAGCATCGTGGGTATTGCCCAACGAACGATGGAGGGGAGCAAAGTACACAATAAACACTAAATTTAAACTATTTTCATATTTGTACTTTGAAACAATGTTAAGTGAAGACCAGCTGAGGCAGTGAGCTTTGCAGGTGGATTTTCATGGGCTGTAAACGAGTTCATATTCCAGGCTTAACCGTGTTCTTGAAACAGGTCCTCCATCTCACAGGTGTGTCTCAGGTTGGGGAGACAGCCCCGTGGGCTGAAGCATACATACGCCCCGCGTGCCTGGGTCCTGTTCCATCCTTGCACGACTTTCTGAGCGCCAATGGCTGCAGCCATGGTGGCTCCCTTGTACTATTACCCGTGGTGGTGCTGGAGCCTGAGCACTGAACAGGGAGGCCCACAGGCTGGCCTGATGTCACCAGAGCAGTCCCCACTCAGAGCCTCCAAGGCTGTTTGGGAGGCAGGCACCCTGCATCTCCCTGAGTCTCCTTCCTCATGACATTCTTGTGTGTGTGTGTTTTAACCACAAACATCAGTGTTCAGGTCACTTCCAGCAGTGCTTCAGGACCATGTGTTGCCGGGGTGGGCTAGGCCTCTTCCTTATAAAGCATGTGCTCCTGCCCACTGAGCTTGCTCCCCAGAGCCGCACGGTACTCTTCACTAAGTCCACTAACAACAAAAGTGGGGAAGATCAAATTGGCGTAAGATCTCTATAAAGTGCTTCCTTAGAGAAGGTGAGCATAATCTAAAGCTAGTATCCAATAATAACCAGCTCAAAGGGGAACAGGAAAAAGTTCAGCAGCAAAAATAAAGTGAGTTTGCAAAGTGGATCCCTGGCACCCTTCAGGCATTGGGCGTTGTGCTGCACTAAGGCGGCCTGGCACCGCCACCGGAGGGTAATCTCTGGCACACACAACCAAGTGTGAACGAGCACTGCCACTAAAATAAAGGAGAATAAATCGAGTTTTAAAAAGAGAAAAATAAACACTGAAAAAAATCAGCCTAATTTAAATGTGCCTGATACCAAAGGGGCCAATGGACAGATATTGCGGGTTTTGGAACAAAACCTGACTCCAATTTTGCTCTGCCATTTACAGCCACTTGTGAAAAGCAACAGAGGAAACCGTTAGGAGTCTATACTGCATAGATTCTTAAGGACTGTCCCGATGGCGGGCTCAGGATGGCTATACTTCTTCACAGAGCCTCTATTATCTAGCCTTCCTAGAACATCTTATTAACTGGGGTGGGGGTGGGCACACATGGGGTTGGTCAGGGCTACTCCTGGCTCATGTGGTACCGAAATGCCCCAGGACTCTGCATACGCGCTCCAGCCTACTGAACTCTCCATCTCAGTCCCTCGACAACACTACAACACTGTTCTTTTTTTTTTTTTTGGGGGGTTGCTGGTTTTTTGTTGTTTTTTCTGTGTTTTTGGGTCACACCCGCAGTACTTAGGACTTAATCGTAGTTCTGAGCTTAGGTGTCACTGCTGGTGGTGCCGAGTCCACATGGGATGCAAGGATCAAACCTGGTCGGAGGCATACAAGGGAAGTGCCCGACCCACTACACTACCACTGCAGCCCCTCTCCACATTTAAAATGATCCTGGTGTCAGCTGTATTTAAAATACAGCTGGTGAGTACTTTGCTTTACATGTGTGAGGCCCTGGATTTTCTCCCCTGGTAAAAAACACACACACACACACACACACACACACACACACACACACACACACACCTGTTTGCCCTGCAGCATTAATCCTAACTTTGTGTACACCCATTAAGAACGGGGGCAAGGACAAGACCTCTGTTGACATGATGGTACTGTATTTTGTCTCATTACCTCCCTCCATACGCATGAAAGACAACAGATTCCTTTCCTGTACTAATACAACCAGTGATGGTCTCCAACATTCCAGAGTTGACCATTTTATACATCAGCAGACGTGTCTTAGGATCAACTGCTTTTCCTGCAAAAGATAAAGCACTTTAACCATAAAACATTTTTTGAGCTATTTTTAATCTTAAAATCTATACTTTCTAACCTTCATTGTTTACCTATATGTGTAAGTAAAGGTTATAAAGATTATAAATAATAATCTTATTATTCCTTTATTTATAACCTTTCTTTATAACCTTATAAGGTTATAAAGAAAGGTTATAAATAATAACGGTTTATAAAGGTACAAACACACACATACAAAACAAGTTCTTAAAAGAGCGCTATAAGAATAATTCATTCCTCTAATATCTTTGGAAGTATCTAAAAGAATCCTTATATGTCAGACACCAGCTTAGTCTAAATACAACTCCAAAATTTAAACAGTTCACTTGATATGCTATTTACTAAAAATTTGTTCATTTCCAAGATAGTAGACATCAACATAAAACACTCTTTCCTGGAGTGGATGCTGGAATGGGGAAGCACGGTAGCTGGACAATTGGGGAGCACTTTCTTTCTGTTTAAAGAAAGCAACAGGGATGTTAAGTGAATTTTCGCTTTTCAAAAAAGCGACAGTAAGCCAAATCTGGCTTCTAGGGGCAGAGGAAATCAGACATATTCAGGCAGTACAGGCCAAACAAACACGAAACTGTCCTGTAAAGCACTGAGAGCGTTACATTATGACTGCAGCAATAATTTAGCAGCAAACCATGAAATAAAATCTTGAAACATTCACATCAATTAATTTTCATATATTTGTTTGTTTTGCTTTTGGGGTCACACCCAGCGATGCTCAGGGGTTACTCCTGGCTCTGCGCTCAGTCCTGCTGGTGCTTGAGGGACAATATGGGATGCCGGGGATCGAACCTGGGCTGACCACATGAAAGGCAAACGCCTTACCCACTGTACTATCACGCCAGCCCCCAATTTAAATTATACAGTCTGAGTTAATTATGACCATTAAAATGCTCATTTTGGAGAAGTGATTACTAATGGCTTCATTAAATCTATATCCAGCAAAGTTACTTGGATGTAATATACATCTTCGATTTGAAAAGCCAATCTCATGAAAAAGAATCAAACATAACATTCTTTTTTCCTTAAAGATTCCAATAGGAATCTTTCCATTAAAGGAAAAAAAGAAAATCATTAGTATCCTTACTGCAGTCGAATGTTCCTTTTTCTCATGGAGGCGGGCACTTCGACGTTCTTCTGAGTATGCATGTTGTTTCAAAGCATTGAAAACGTGGTTTGATAGCTTTAAATCCATTCCAATTCCATCTCCTACCTGAAAGCCAGGTGCAAACTGCGAGAAAAGGAAAAATCAGCATGTGACTACTTTAAAGGTCACATTGAGAGTGTGAAAACAAACACAGTGAGAGGTATCTTTACTTGGGACAAGTTTCAGGTTTCTTTTTTTTTCTTTTTTGGGTCACACCCAGCAATGCTCAGGGTTATTCCTGGCTCTGCACTCAGGAATTACTCCTGGCGATGCTCGGGAGACCATATGTGGTGCGGGGATCGAACCGGGTCCGCCGTGTGCAAGGTAAATCCCCTACCCGCTGTGCTATCGCTCCAGCCCCAACTTGGGACAGGTTTCTAATAGATGACCATGCTCTGGTCATCACACATACTAGATCACACAGATTCCAAGAGCACTATTAAGAAACTGCAACTTGGAGCTAGAGAGAGAGAGTATGGGGGGGTGTGGGAGACGGTATTTGCCTTGCATGGAGCCATCCCCAGCTCCCCATTCAATTTAGAATCAGTATAAATCAAATTAGTTTGCTAATGTATGTTTCAGTTTGAAACACATTATGGTCTCATTAATGAGTAGAGTTTCATCTTACTGCTCTTTTGCCATTTAAAACATCTCTCTTTGGCCATACCAGTGGTGATAAGGGGCTTCCCCTAGTCCAGTGCTTAGGGGTGGAGAGTGTTCACTGTCAGTAGTACTTGGCGTACTGGGGGTACCATGAGGTCCCAAGGACTAATTCCATGCCCCTGGCATGCAAAACATGTAGACAAGCCCTTGAGCTATCTCCCCAGTCCCTATACCATATTTAGAAAGGACAAATTATCCTTTAGGAATCTGAATTCTGAATTTGGAATCGGTTTATTTTTATTTTTTAGGTCTGCAAAGTGTGCAAGGGCCGCTCAAGCAATGGTGAACCTGCAGGCAGGAGGAGTATGTGAGGCCGGAGGACACGGTGGCCCTTAGGTGCTACCACAGCCACATCTGCAGGGTCCAGAGTCCTTCACGGCTGTGCCAATCACTCTCAGAGAGCCACATCAGGTTGGGGATAGAATCAGACACACCCTAGCCTGTGGCCTACCTCCCTGGCCCACTGATGTTTTTAACTTCTCCCAATACAACTCAACTCAGAGATAATCCTTTCTGTAACTTACATTTTCCATTCTGGCTGTATTCTTTCTTCCACAGACTACTTCATCATGTTTTGTGGTGATGTCTTTTCCTTTTCCAATAAAACCCTTTTTGGGCGTAGGAACTGGTTTTGCTAGAGGGGAATAAGACAGGTGTGTAAGAGAAAAAAAGCAAAGACTAAATTGTTGCACTCAATGTTCTATTAGTTGGTATTTGGACTGTCTTAGGAAGTTTCTGAAATACAAGAATTCACTGAAGAACTCACACTCCCTATGACCCTAACCTCCCTTCTCGGAGAGCGAAAGCAAATACCTGGTCTGTAGGGGTCATCACGGGTATCCTGCCAGTCAACCTCCTCTTCAGAGCTATCACTGTCTTCGTAAGGATGCACTTTCCGGTAATTTTCAAAGGAAATGGAGACTTAAAAGGCAAACATGATTGAAGATTTACCAGGAGCATGCGACAGGCACTTTCTCCACCCCCTGGAGCTGTCACAGTAAGGCCATAGTACCTTTGCTATCTCCATTGAATTTTTTCTCTTCACGCCTAAGCTGTGCATCATATTCTCTGTCAAACTCCATCTGTAGCATCTGAGCCAGCATTAGGTCACTGGAAGTGTCAATGTTTTCTCCAGTAATAAATGGTCCTTCAGCAACACTATTCAAAATAAGGCAGCATAAACTAATATGATGGTCTTCTGGCAAGAGATGCTACCAATTGGGAATGTAGGACTGCGCCTTTTCATTGCTCAAATTGTAATGAGGAAACCAAGGGAAGGAACGCTACCACACCATGCACCCTCACCTGCCTGGCTGTTGTTTGTTTCGGTTGTCTTATTTTCTTTTGAGGTTTTTGTTTGAGAATTACAGCCTTGTGAGAGATTAGTGGATTAGTAAAAGCAAGAGAAAAAGCTAATCGGCCTATTTAAAAAAAGAAAATACCACACTGAGACTCAAAATTTATGATTTGTCATCTGACCAAAAGAGAGATAAGATATAAAAAAGATAAACTACATCTGATCAAAATTGTTCTCTACTTGATTATTATTTATTTATTTATTTATTTATTTTGCTTTTTTGGGCCACACCCGCAATGCTCAGGGGTTTCTCCTGGCTCTGCACTCAGGAATTACTCCTGGCGGTGCTCAGGCGACCATATGGGATGCCGGGATCGAACCCAGGCCGGCACAGGCCGGCCGTGTGCAAGGCAAATGCCCTACCCACTGGACTATCGCTCCGGCCCCATCTACTTGATTATTAATCTGGAGATTATCCTGTTCAACTCTTGCTATAGTAAAACCCAAAGAAACAAATTCAAGGGAACAGTGAAAACCAGTCGGAGAATCAGCACCAAGATGGGTCTCAGTGTATCCGGCATGGAGCTCCTCCTGCCACAGGTCTCCCTAGACGCACTGACACTCACTAATCTCACCCCACACTGTCAGCAGCAACTTGCTAGGTTTAACAGTTTATGAATTTTACTTACGCAACTTCAGGGAAAGCAGCAGTTTCTTCTTCTAATTGCAGTTCTTTTGCCAGTTGTTCACTCATTACATCAGCCAAAGAACAAGAGATTGTATTTTGAGAGGCAGCCCATGGACACTTTAAAAAAAAAAAATATATATATATGAATGGTCTGAGGCTCTTCATATTTCTGGAGTGAGCGGATGCCCTCAGGCTACACTAACACACGACAGGACATATGGAGATGTTACTGGTGCCCACTCGAGCAAATCGATGAACAATGGGAAGAGAAATGATACAAGTGAAGTGATACTGATATATATATATACACACACACACACACATGCACACACATAGAGCACAATTAAATTCAAAATTATGAAATTATTTTAAAACTTTGAAATGAGGTTATATTTTAAGAACTGATTAGAAATAGCACATCAACCCAAAATCACTACCTATGTGCAGAAACCATCTTCTCAAACACAACCCTCAGCTCAAATTTTAACAAACATAAATGCAGTCTAAAAGAACCAAACATCTATTCCTTGGGATAGGTGTGATTATCGGCGGGACACACAGGATATGACCTCACTAATAAACAGGTCAACGGAAGCCCCTTATTCTGATTCTGAGCTCCCCAAACAACCTTCTGCATATACTTTGGCTTCCCAAGGAGATTCTGTCATAGGAACAGAAGGTGCTAACTAGCACAATGCGAAAGCTTCGCTGAGAAGTGATACTTCATTCTAATTCATGTAGTCTTATACATGTAAAAAGTGAGGTTCAGATCTCTCAAGACTTCTTGGGATTAGATCAAGTTAAAACAGTGACAAATTATGGAACTATTTCTGAACTTGAGAAGTTGAGAAATATATTCTTGAAACAATACCATTACGGCAAAGAGAGGGAAGTGAATCTTACTGAGTGGCCAGTGAGCTGACTTTCCTCAGTGCCATCATTCTTTCAGTCCTTTGGCAACACAATTCTTCCACAATTTCCCTAATTTTTACTTATTTTAAATTGATGTATTTATTTATTTTGGGGGGTGCCAGGGACTAAACCTCGGGCCTTACACAAGGTTATATAAATACTGAGATATATTCCCGGCCCAACTTCCTTAATTAAAACCAGTAATAATGGAGTGCTGGAAAGGAGGAAAAGTGCCTGCCAAGAGGCCAGTAGCACTGGTAGAACTTTACAAGAAGAAAACAGCCAACCCCATCAAAAAATGGGAGAAGAAATGAACAGAAACTTTCACAAAGAAGAAATTCAAATGGACAAAAGGTATATGAAAAGTGCTCTTCATCATTAATCATAAGGGAGATGCAAATCAAAACAACATGAGATATCATCTCACACCACAGAGACTGGCACACAGCCAAGAACCACCAGTGCTGTCATGGACGCGGGGAGAAAGGCACTCTCATCCACTGTTGGTGGGAGTGCCAACTAACTCCGGCCCTTTTGGAAAACAATATGGACATTCCTCAAAAAACTTGATATTGAGCTTCCATTTGACCCAACAATACCACTCCTGAGAATATACTCTGGAGACCCAGAAACACACAGCAGAAACACCTATTCACAATAGTCAGAATCTGGAAACAACCTGAATGATGGAGAACAGAAGACTGGATAAAGAAACTATGGTAGGGGCCAGAGTGATAGCCCAGCGGGTAGGGTATTTGCCTTGCACGCGACGCGGCCATGCCGGCCCAGGTTTGATCCCTGGCATCCCATCTGGTCCCCGAGCACCGCCAGGAGTAATTCTTGAGTGCAGAGCCAGGAGAAACCCCTGAGCATTGCCGGGTGTGACCCAAAAAAGCAAAAAAAAAAGAAAAGAAACTATGGTATATCTACACAATGGAACACTATGCAGCTGTCAGAAAAGCGAAGTCATGAAATTTACCTGCAAATGGTTAGACATGGAGATTATCATGCTGAGTGAAATTAGTCAGAAGAAAAAAGGACAGATATAGAAATGACTGTTTTCATTAATGGAATATAAATATATACCAGTGTTCTACTAATTGTGGGAGATGGTAACAGTGGACTAGAACTGAGCATTGAATATACACAAAGGGATTTACACGATAGACCCGAAATGTCTGTTGGGCAAGCCACAATGTGTAAGAGGAGTGAGAGAGAGAGAGAGAGAGAGAGACAGAGAGAGAGAGAGAGAGAGAGACAGAGAGAGAGAGAGAGAAGTGCCTCCTATAGAGGCAGACTGGGAGGTGGAAGGGAATGTGGGGACACTGGTGGTGGGAATGGGGCACTGGTGGAGGTGCTGGGACACTGTAGAACTGAGACCCAATCATGAACATCTTTGTAATTATATATCTCATGGCGGTATAATAAAATTTTTTTAAAAAAAGAGGCCGGTGGGAAGAGGAAATTGGAGACACTGGCGGGGGATTATTGGTCATTGGTAAAGGAACTGGTGTTGGATCATGGTGCACCTGAAACTTAATCATGAACAATTTCCTAATTCACAGAGATTCAATTAAAAAAAAAAAAACCTTTGCCACATTTCAAACAAAACAAAAGCTCCTACTCACCCCAGTGAGAATGGCCTACCATCAAAGAAAGGAAAGTAGGCAGAGGCACGCGGCCCTCGTTCCCACTGATGGGCCTGTCTCATTCAGCCTCTGTGGAAATGGCAGTCGCCTCAAGAAATTAAGAACAGAAAATTTTTAGTGACCCAGAACACCCCCCCACTGATACCCCAAGAGCACTAGAACATTGATCCATTAGGACACGCGCACACCAATGTACACTGCAGCTTTCTTCACAAGAGCCACGGTCTGGAAACAACCCAAGTGCCCAAAGGCAGATGAGTGAATAAAATAACTGCCACAGGTGTCCAGCGGAATTCTCTGCTAAGAAAGAACAAAAGATGAAATCCTACAGTTCATTGCAACCTGGTTGGAACTGGAGAATACCGCATTGAGTGACATCATCCAGAGAGAAAGAAACAATCACACTTGTGCGGAATATCAAGATAGAGCCAACTATAAGACCAAGGCACGACTGCCCTCCGACGTCCTGATGGATTTATCACATCTTCCAGAAAGGCAATGAAGATTATCCATGACTTCTACTCAGATCTCTTTGATAGCCACATCCACCTACCCACATACCAAATTCCACAGGATGGATATGTCATTCCCAACGTTCTCCCTTCTGAAATCCGACATGCCATCTCGGTCGGTAAAGAAGGGAACAGCACCAGGCCCAGACAAAGTCAGACCCGAACACCTGAAGAATCTGCCGTCAGTACTCATCAATACACTAGCTCGGCTCTTCACACGCTACATGTCCGAATGCAAGGTGCCCTCCCAATGAAAACCAGCAGGACAGTTCTACTGTTCAAGAAGGGAGACATTCATGACATCGACAACTATCGCCCCCATCTGCCTGTTGTCCATCATCTACAAGCTGTTTACGCAGTCATCCTGAACAGGATTGGCAGGACACTAGATGAAGGACAACCATGCAAGCAAGCAGGCTTCCGGAAAGGATTCAGCACAATCGACCATATTCACACAGTAACCAAGCTCATTGAGGTTTGTAGGGAGTACAAGATGCCGCTATGTCTCACGTTCATTGATTTACAGAAAGCCTTTGACTCTGTGGAGACTGAAGCAGTCATCGAAGCCCTAGCCAAACAGGGTGTTCAAACCCAATACATCAAGATCCTTCGTGAGCTGTATTCACGGATTCACCACCAGGATCTCACCATTCTACAAAAGAGTGATCATTAATGTGAAAAGAGGGGTTTGACAGGGTGATACCATTTCACGGAAACTCTTCAGCACCACCGTCGAGAACACCATGTGACAATTAGAATGGGAAGGAATGGGAGTGAAGATAGATGGTGGGCAACTACACCACCTCCGCTTCGCTGATAACATCGTTCTAATAACACCAAACATTAGCCAAGAGGCACAAATGCTGGCTGACTTTGACCAAGAATGTGGAAAGAGAGGTCTACAGCTGAATCTCAGCAAAACTATGTTCATGAAAAATGAATTAGTTCCAGAGGCCCCATTCACTCTCAATGGAACAGACATCTCTGCATGGAGCAGTTATGTGTACCTAGGCCGGGAAGTCAACATGATGAACGACCTAAAACCTGAGCTGCGCAGGAGGAAGAGAGCAGCAAGGAATGCCTTCAAAGGCAACAAAGAAATAGCTAAAAAGGACAAAGAACCTCTGGCTCCGGGCACATCTCTTCAACTCCACCATTCTCCCTGCATTGCATACACCTCAGAGGCGTGGGCCCTACGAAAGCAGGATGAGAATGCTATTCGGGTCTCCCAGAGAGGAATCGAAAGAGCTATGCTTAGAATATCATGCCTCACTCAAGTGAGAGAAGGAATCCGAATTCCGACCTCTGTCGCTATTCCAGAATCAGGGACGCTGTCTCATTTGCCAAGCCATCGAAAATCAGATGGGCTGGACATGTAATGCGATTTGAAGATGACCGCTGGACTAGAGCTGTTACTGACTGGATCCCATGGGATGTCAAAAGATCACGTGGCCGCCCACCTACAAGATGGTCAGACTTCCTTGTCAAGACCCTGAAAGAAGCGGTTTGAGGCTCTTCATATTCCTGAATCAATCAGATGCCATTGGGCTACATTGGCACGTGATAGGGTCCAAAGGAAATGTTACTGGCGCCCGCTCGAGCAAATCGATGAATAACGGATTCAAGTGATCAAGATAGAGCAGGGGACCGGACTCCACAAGTGGCAACACTTTGGAGACAGGGCTGCAAGGCAGGGGAAGGAGAAAGGATCTCGGGAGCGTGGTACTGAGATGCGAAGCAGCACGCCACGTGCAGAATAATATCACGGGCACCGATGGAAACTGTGTTACCTCAAAAAATAAAAATAAAAATAAACTGGGGGCCCGAGCAATAGTGCATTTGCCTTGCAAGCAGCCAACCCAGTTCAGTCCCCAGCATCCTATGGTCCCCGGAGCACCACCAGGAGTAAAACCTAAGTGCAGAGCCAGGAGTAACCTCTGAGCATTGCTGGGTGTGGCCCAAAAGAAAAAAAATTTCAAAAATAAACTTAGAAAATTTTCCTCCTTTGCTCTAAACGCGTGAGGTCACACATACTCGACTGTGGACTCACTCAGCAGTGGGCTTCAGAGTTCACACACTTTGTGGTGCTGCCAGAACCGAGGTCTTAGTGGAGAGGCACTGCTCCCATCCCAAACACAAACACAAGCATCCCTAATTTGGAGGGGAGAACAGCAGCTTTACTCAAGCAGCAAATGATTTTATATATATATTTTACATATATATTTTATATTTTATATATTGTATATATTTTTATATTATATATATTTTACATTTATATTTTTTACATTTTATATTTTATACATTTTACATTTTATACATTTTATATTTTATAGCACAGTGATTAAAACCATTAAAACTGAAGGCAATATTTAAATATCTCCTGATCTTGCCCAACTCCCTTGTCCTTCCTCTAAGATTCTACGTCAAGTTGTTAATCCTTACAACATTGGGAGAACTAATCTTTCTCCTTCCAGCTCTGCTTGTTTCCATTCTCCATAACAGCACAATTTTCCTGAAATGCAGATCTGACTGATTTACTTTCCAAGATTATTTAAGTCTACTTCAGTTTACGTGTAACTCCTTCATCATTCCAAGGTGCCAGAGTGCTATAGCAGGTAGAGCACTTGCCTGCATGCATCCAACTTGGATCCAATCCCCAGCATCCCATATGGTCCCATGGGCACCACCAGGGAATATATTCCTGGGTGCAGAACCAGGAATAAGTGCAAATACCAGGAAAAAAATCTAAAAAAGCTCCCCATAGGGCTGGAGGCGATAGTATAGGAAGGCCAATCTGGGTTTGATCCCTGACACCCCATCTGGGCCCTGAGTCCCGAAAGGAGTAATCCCTGTGCACAGAGTCAGAAGTAAACCCTGAGCAAAACTTGGTGTAGCCCTCCTACCAAGAAATAAATGTTTCATTTAAAATAGTCTTAGAACTGTCTTTAGAAGATATCCAATCTCTCTCCTTTCTCTCAATGGCTACTGTCTGACTTAAAGCATAGCATATATGGTACCTGTTTGGAATGCATTTAATCAAGTTTATTCAGCACAGAACTACTGGCGTGACTCAGAGTCAACTGGGCAACTGACCCCTGTTCAAGAATCTACTCCTAGGATTGTTAGGTGGGGCACTTAAGGGTGGTACAAAGTTATTTATGCCAAAGTGAATCAGAGTCCAGTTTTTAGACAGTCTAGCCCTAAGACTGAGACACACCCAGATGCCAGCATCACCTAGAAAGTCTAACACTGACCTACCCTCTTTATCAAATCAGACCTCAAAGAACAGGAAGCTGCTTCCTAGCGGTCTTTACTCAGACCTTACTAACAACCCAGCAG
Organism: Cryptotis parvus; assembly: GCA_021461705.1. Classification (NCBI taxonomy): domain Eukaryota; kingdom Metazoa; phylum Chordata; class Mammalia; order Eulipotyphla; family Soricidae; genus Cryptotis; species Cryptotis parvus. Next base: position 35,129 of record JAJIBD010009975.1, on the reverse strand, counting down.
TCTCCTGGAGGAAATGTGGGGTCTGTAATTTCGTGGTTCTCTGTAATCTGGAAACTACAGCTAGCGGATCTTCTGGCCATGTGATTCTATTGACTTACTTCTGCATTCTCCAGGTTGAAGAGACAGTTCTGCCTCTTAGGCCAGAAAAACTCAAGTCTAATCAGTTTTAAAGTCCAGGTTCCAAAAGGCAAGTGACGGCATCCTCGATTTGAAAACTGTCATTTCTATTTTATAATGATTAACAGTAAGAACAACATGACATCTGAATATTTTGAGTCACTTGGAGAAACAACCAACTTCCATGGAGTGAGTCACACGACTGAGTAGTTGCAGCTGTCTGATATAGTTACACACTTAGGTTTAACTCAAGATACCACGGTAGATGGCAGCAACAGAGATCAGGACGTAAGCGTCTACTGTCTGAGCTTTTTTCTGCTGAACTCCTTTACGTACACCTAACCCTGGGAGGGAAGCAAAGAACTGCCATGCTGCCTTCACTCTAAAATCCAAGCTCGTCACCAAGGGCGCCCCACAGCGCCCACTCACACCACCGTGAGTATCCAGCCCCACACCCTTTCCCTTCTCTCTACTGGTAACTATCACCTCTTCCAAAGACTGTCTGAATTTCATCAAAATTAAAATTACATCTGTTCCTTTGTGCTCCAAATCATTTCACAAAAAAACTGCCAGCGCAGGGTCTGTCCATGGTTTAGAAGAACTGGTCCAGCCACTCACCACCTCTCTGAGGGCAGGGCTCCTGTTCTCAGGGCCCGCAGTGCTTCAGCCCTAGAGGCAATCAGCTCCTTAGAAGCTCTAAGTGCCCAAAGAACTTCCAAATTGTCTCCACTAGACTTCTGGAGGCAGACCCACAATCATGCTGTCTAAAGCACCTTTCCTCAACTGAAACAATTTGCCCATCCACTCCTGCTGTGTCTTCTACCAGTGGCACATAATTCCTAACCAAGGTGTTCATATTATCTGGTAATTCCTCCAAGAGGGAAACCAACGGGCAGCCGTGCATTATTCTGAGGGAGAGTCGATACTCCCAAGCTAAACTTGAGCCGAAAGAGGAGCCCACAGAGCCCAGATCCTAAATACTTGCTGATCTTGCTCCATGGAGTCTTAAGCTTTAGAGTTCATCATATTTGACCTTTGTTCACCAGCTTCAATGGGTCACATTATACAAAGGTAACTTGCGTTAAGACTTCTAAAAAGTTTGCCAAACTCCAAAAGGCTGTATTTCGAAATCAAACTCAAACTCTTCAAACCAGTGAGTAGTCCACAAACAATGCCTGAGCTGTGACAGGTCAATTGCTGGAAAGGAGCAACTGAAAATCTCCAGGGCACCTAAGAAAGGGCTTAATAAATGTTCTAGAGACTTAAAGAAAACTGGTGTCACGGACTGAGCCTAGAAAAGTTCTGTGTCATTACCTCTGAACTCATTGAATCCAGTATTTTGTGAGCAGAGAAACTGTTTACTTATATCGCTTGTATCACTGTCTTCCCATTGTTCATTGATTTGCTCGAGTGGGCACCAGTAACATCTCCATACATCCTGTCACATGCTAGTGTAGCCCAAGGACATCTGCTTGCTCCAGGAACAAAAAGAGCCTCAAACCATTCCATCAGGTCATAGGAATAAGGTCTATAATTGTTACTGGCTTTCGCATATCAATACGACAAGGATAGCTTGCCAGGCTCTGCCATGTGGGTGGGATACCCTTGTAGTCACCTCTCATCTGCGTGCATTTATTGATGAACCGTGCGGCTGCAATGTGCGGCCATGGGAGCTGGACTTATGATCAGCTCTTCTGCAGGGTGGAGCTCTGACAAGCTGTTGAGTCCGGATGTGGAACATGGTGGCCCTCATGGTGTGGGGGTTCCTCTGGCTTCCTGCGAGGCTCTGCTGGGATGGCGGGTAGATGTAGATACTTTACATATACATAAAACAATTCTACTTTCTAATACAACCTGGAACTGAAGTTATCATCAATGGCTCCATCTGGTTACATATAAACACAATTTTAGTTGAAGAACTGATGATACCATTGGAAGGTTTCATAAGTCCTAATTAAAACATTTCACAGGAAGAGGATTAGTGAGTGAGAGAGCACATGCCTGCATGAATGAGGCTCTGGGTTCAGCACCAACAAAAATACAAAAATTTAGAAAAGGGTATCAATTTGCTTAGAACGATTTCATCAGCGAAGCGAAGGTGGTGTAGGTTGCTGACCATTTATCTTCACTCCCATTCCTTCCCATTCTAATTGTATCATGATGTTCTCAAGGGTGGCGCTGAAGAGTTTTGGTGAAATGGTATCACCCTGTCGAACCCCTCTTTTCACATTAATGATCACTTCTTTGTAGAATGGTGAGATCCTGGTGATGAATCCGTAATATAGCTCACGAAGGATCTTGATGTATTGAGTTTGAACACCCTGTTTGGCTAGGGCTTCGATGACTGCTTCAGTCTCCACAGAGTCAAAAGGCTTTCTGTAAATCAATGAATGTGAGACAGAGCGGCATCTTGTACTCCCTACAAACCTCAATGAGCTTGGTTACTGTGTGGATATGGTTGATTGTGCTGAATCCTTTTCGGAAGCCTGCTTGCTTGCATGGTTGTCCTTCATCTAGTGTCCTGCCAATCCTGTTCGGGATGACTCGTGTAAACAGCTTGTAGATGATGGACAACAGGCAGATGGGGCGATAGTTGTCGATGTCGTGAATGTCTCCCTTCTTGAACAGTAGAACTGTCCTGCTGGTTTTCCATTGGGAGGGCACCTTGCATTCGGACAGGTAGCGTGTGAAGAGCCGAGCTAGTGTATTGATGAGTACTGACAGCAGATTCTTCAGGTGTTTGGGTCTGACTTTGTCTGGGCCTGGTGCTGTTCCCTTCTTTACCGACGAGATGGCATGTCGGATTTCAGAAGGGAGAAGCGTTGGGAATGACATATCCATCCTGTGGAATTTGGTATGTGGGCAGGTGGATGTGGCTATCAAAGAGATTTGAGTAGAAGTCACGGGTAATCTTCTCCATTGCCTTTCTGGAAGATGTGATAGATCCATCAGGGAGTCGGAGGGCAGTCATCTTGGTCTTATAGTTGGCGAAGGACAGGTGGGCAGTGTGAATGCTTTTCCCGGCTTCTGCTGCATCTTCCAGTATTTCTGCTCTTCTGTCTTTGAGGTCTTCCTTTATCACTTCTCTGCACCGTTTAGCAAGCTTGGATGTTAGCATTTGGTCTCCTGAGGCTCGCGCCTTGCCACGTTGGCGAATGAGCTCAAGAGTTTCTGAAGACAAGAGTCCGTTTGTGTCTTTCTCTCTCTCAGCATTCTTGGCACAATCATGGAGGTGCTGAACCAGTCGGTTGTATTCTTCATGGATGTCGTCAATGATGGTATCTTCCCATGTTGCTGCAATGGTGCCAAAGAGTTCCTTCCCAGTTGGTGGTTGTTCTGGGAGTTCTCTTCTTAAACTTTGCAGCCTTTTCTCCCCATTGCAAGAAGTAGAATTTTGCACCAAGGGAGACGGTGGTCCGATCCTGTTTGGAATTTGGGGACGACAGCTACATTGGTCAGACAAAACCGTCGACTGAAGATGATGTGGTCAATTTCATTGTGGAACTGTCCGCCAGGAGATTCCCATGTCCAACGTTTCGCTTCAGCCTTCTGGAACTGTGAGTTCCCATGAATGGTCTTGGTGGACATGATGAACTCAGATAGTGTCTCACCCTGTTCGTTCCATTCTAGGCCATGGATCCCGATGTGGAGCTCTTCAGCCAATCTTCTTGGTCCTATCTTGGCATTAAAATCACCAACTATGATCTTGTAGAAGGTGTGATTTTTTTTTTATAGAACTCCTCCAATTCCATGTAGAATTTCTCAATTTCATCTTCTTTGTATGTGAATGTTGGTGCGTAGACAATGAAGATAGAAATTGCTGGCAGTGGGCCACATCTCTTCAAGTGTAATCGTCCTATTCGGTTTGTTAGGCATTCAAATGAATCAATGTTGGCGGCCATGTTCGCGTTGACAAGGACACCAAAAGCCACCGACGCCTCTTTTCGTCGCATGTTCCAAGGAACAATTCTTCTCTGGTGTCAAATACAGCATGATGCAACTGATGCCTCCTCGTCTCAGTCAGACCAATGATGTCATACTTGATCTTTTGCGCTTGCACTATCAGATCCTCAATATATGCTTCTGATGCCAGCGTCCGTGCATTGAAAGTACAGACAGTCATTTTAGCCCTTCATTGTTTTGGCAGCCTAGGATGGCCGTGAAATTTTATCAGGCACTGCTTGTTTGCCTTTCTTACTGCTTCCGTATTAAGGGCTCTTTTCGGGTCAGGAAAATAAACATTTCTGTTACTGGATTTGGCATATCAAACACGCATCGGACAGCTTGCCAGGCTCTGCCATGCGGGTGCTATATTCTCATTACTTTGTGGGGCTCTCTCAGAGGGTGGGTAGAATATTTACGGTAATTTGGAGGTAAATTGCCTGCCGGGTGTATCTGTGTCTGTGGTTCAAGCATTCCTGGGCTTGAAATACTCTCCTCTGAAGGGCGGGTCTCTGCGGGGTGGGTCCTTGTAGGCTGGGTTTCTGACAAGCCAGGCTAGAGACTGGATTAATCTGCGGGCTGGAGACTGGATTAATCCGCTGGGTGGAGATCTTACCAGCTGCAGTGTGGATTGTGAAGATCGCTGCCAGCAAGGTGTGGGGGTTTCTCTGGGCTCCTCCGAGGCTCCATCAGGATGGTGGACTCGGGTCAGAAGTTGCTCTCGGGGTTCATGGAATGCAGGGGGTTCAACGGGGAAAGCTGGTTTCTGCTCTGCTGGATGTACCTGGTGTTATTATTACCTTCTAATAACACCAAACATTAGCCAAGAGGCACAAATGCTGGCTGACTTCGACTGAGAATGTGGAAAGATAGGTCTACAGCTGAATCTAAAGAAAAATATGTTTATGAAGAATGAACTAGTTCCTGAGGCCCCATTCACTCTCAATGGAACAAACATCTCTGAATGCAGCAGTTATGTGTACCTAGGTCGAGAAATCAACATGATGAAAGACCTAAAACCTGAGCTGCGCAGGAGGAAGAGAGCGGCATGGAATGCCTTCAAAGGCATCGAAGAAATAGCTAAAAGGACAAAGAACCTCCGGCTCCAGGCACATCCCTTTGACTCCACCGTTCTCCCTGCATTAACATACGCCTCAGAGACCTGGCCCCTACGAAAGCAGGATGAGAATGCTATTTGGGTCTCCCAGAGGGGAATTGAAAAGAGCTATGCTTGGAATATCATGCCTCACTCACGTGAGAGAAGGAATCCGGAGTTCTGAGGCCCACATTGTTTTCCTCTCCCCTGGGAGCTGCCACCAACAAACTCTGCTTCGTGATGTTCTTCCTACTAACACAAGCCCCCACACCTAGCTGGCTGAAATCTGTGAGGGCCTCATGCCTCCTTCCCTCCCATTCCTACAGATGCCCCCCCTCCGCAAGCTGCCCGTTCCATTTTTCAGGAAAATATTTTACTGCAACTATGGGGCAAGAGTCAAGTAACGTTAGAAAGCAAGAACAAAAGGGAGAATAACAAAATTGCAGTCTGCAACTTGAAGCAGGTCAAGAGAATCATATCCACAGGAAGGTTTTTTTCCTATCCACACAGAAGATGAAACCTAGGCAGAATAGTTATGTGGGTAAACTGGGTTAAAAATATCGCACTGATGACAACGTAATATTTAAAACCATAAACTGAGTGTATACAACATCACACCTATTTCTTCTAATTTAGAATTTCTTTTTTTCTGCTTTATGGGCCATTCCCAGCAATGCTCAGGGGGTTACTCCTGGCTGTGCACTCAGGAATTACTCCGGGCAGTGCTCAGGGAACCATATGGGATGCGGGAGATGGAACCCGGTCGACTGCATGCAAACATCCTACCCCCACTGTGCCATCGCTCCAGCCCCTAACTTTAGATTTTATAGTAGTTTGTTTCACTGCGGTTTTTAAAAAATACTAAGGCAAGTAGAGAGTTCCTAAACACCCACAGCTAGCTTCCTGATGGTACAGTACGACAGTCAGATAATGAACCAACAGTTCTATGTTGTTAACCAAAGCCCACATTTGCTTAGATCTCCTGGGCTTGCCCTAGTGTCTCTTTCCATTGCAGGAGTTCAGATCGCTTAAGTTTCTTCTCCGCTGTAAGCATTTCCGATTTCCTTGTATTTAATCAAGCTAAATTGTTTGTCTTTCAGCTGTGCAGGGGATCCTCAGAAGTGCTCTGGTGCTGGGAAGGGGACTTGGCCTTTCGATGGCACAGCACACGCTCGAGCACTTCTGCTATCTCCCAGGCCCTGAATTTGAGTGCTCTGAGAATGTCTGACCGTGGAGGTGCACCACTAAACCCCCGTACTCTTTCCCATAGTCAGCTACGCCCTCGCTTTTGCCTAGCTTGTTAATCCTCCCTTCCTGGAGCAGACCCTAAAATTCTTGCCCACAACAGCAACTTGACAGCTTTGATTATAGGCACCTCTGGACCCGAGGGCCGTCTCAGGGTTATGTGCAGACGAAAACTATTTTCCTACTTGTATTAAGGCATCCTTTGCCTCCCCCGCCTTCGTTCTCTGAAGGGTGTGAAGCTTTCCAAAGTCTGTATCAGATACGGTGACAGCCGTCAAATGATGCATAGTCTCGTGCTTTCTAAAAATTATTGGTAGTCATTTCTGAAATGAAAGCACTTAGAGGTTTTCAGTGATGCATTTTTAACATGTCATCCAAGGCGTCAGGTTTAACTACGCCCTGCAGACTTACAGAATTGAAAGTGTTCTCCAGTTTAAATGAACAATACCCATGCCAAAATTCTTATTAAAAATGCTTCATTCAACCAGTGAATTAAGTGTTTTATAGTTCATTAAAATTATGCTAAGTAATTATAATAAAATCCTTATAAAAAAGATGTTTTATTAAAAAATAAGCCATCAAGTGAAGGAAGATATGCTAATTAGATGTCATCACATAGTCTATATTATATTATTCAAAGGATGAACTCTCTTAAAACAACTTCACTTTGTATATCTTTATATTATCACAATGGCTATTTCTCATATAATTGAAGCATTTAAAGCACACAAGTATGTTATTCTCTTGCCCATCGATAAACTCATGCTTTACAATAAAACACCCCAGAAGGACTTCACACAATGTAGTGTAAAGTCATTACTGCTTAAAATCTAATAGAAGCAATTACATTCATCATTATTTTTCCTTTTTTTTGGTTTGACCCCATAAGAATTATTCAAAAAAATAGATAAACCTTTCTTGTCTAGGTTCATAAAACTTGTCAAACAATTTAAACTTAGAATAAATTATCAATGAGTGATAAGTTTCTTCTAAGGAATAAAATAACAAAATAACTCATTGAAAAAAATTATTGGTAGTAAATCCAGACTACAAGTTTGCATTCTTAGAGATTGATTCAGTTTATTCTTCGTAGGTTCTCTTCTTCACTGCACTCTAGCTTTCCAGCTCCACTGTGCCTGCTACATAATGTGCACATCTGTGAAACTAATTTTTTCTCTTTTTCACTATAGGCCCCACGTGACCCTTTAATGCTGAGAAGGAGGCAATGGTGGAAGCAGGGTGTTGAGGATGGAACCCAGGGTCTCAGAAGTGCAAGGCATGTTCTCTAGCATTTGATCACATCTCTGCTCCTTGGAGTATGGATTTTCGTCAGATATTTCAATCAAAACAAGGGGCCAGAGCGAAAGCACAGAGGGAAGGGTGTTTGCCTTGCATGCGGCCGATCCAGGTTCAATCCCCAGCATCCCATATGGTCCCCAAGCACCGCCAGGGGTAATTGCTGAGTGCAGAGCCAGGAGCAAGCCCTGAGCATCGCCAGGTGTGATCCAAAATGAAAAAAAAATTTTTTAATAGACTGAAAGGATAAAAGATACAAGCTGTCATCTAGTAAAACAAAATTAAAGAAATCAGCAAAAATGCAACTTTCATTATATATCTATTTTTGTTTGGGCATTTTAAGTATAAAAATGCAATTATTACATAATTACTTAATATTTAATTTCTCAGTTTTAATTTCTAATGTAACAAATATCAATAGATACGACCAGTATAAACAAAAAGTTCTTTGAGGTCCTCAGTAATTTTGAAATTTTAAAGAGTTATTGATAAAAAAATTTGAAAAGGTCACTTGATCACTTGAATCCGTTATTCATTGATTTGCTCGAGTGGGCACCAGTACCATTTCCATTGGACCCTATCACGTGCCAATGTAGCCCAATGGCATCTGGTTGATTCAGGAATATCAAGAGCCTCAAACCGTTCCTTCAGAGTCTTGACAAAGAAGTCTGACCATCTTGTAGGTGGGCGGCCACGTGATCTTTTGACATCCCGTGGGATCCGGTCGGTAATGGCTCTAGTCCAGTGGTCATCTCCAAAACGCATTACATGTCCAGCCCATCTGATTTTCGATGCCTTGGCAAACGAGACAGCGTCCCTGATTCTGGAATATCGACGGAGGTCAGAACTCCGATTCCTTCTCTCACTTGAGTGAGGCATGATATTCCAAGCATAGCTCTTTCGATTCCTCTCTGGGAGACCCGAATAGCATTCTCATCCTGCTTTCGTAGGGACCCAGGTCTCTGAGGCGTATGTTAATGCAGGGAGAACGATGGGAGAAGTGATTTACCTCCAAATTATCATGAATATTCTACCCACCCCTCTGAGAGAGCCCCACAAGGTAATGAGAGTATAGCGTCCACAAGGCAGAGCCTGGCAAGCTGTTTGATGCATGTTCGATATGCCAAAACCAGTAACAAAAATGTTTATTTTCCTGACTATTGAAAGAGCCCTGAATACGGCAGCAAACAAGCAGTGCCTGATAAAGTTTCTCGGCCAACCTAGGCTACCAAAGCGAAGGACTAAAATGACTGTCTGTACTTTTAATGAACATACGCTGGCATCGGAAGCATATTTGAAAAGGTATTGACATTTTAATATACTTTGCCTTTTTTTCAGGACCTTTCTCAAATCTTTACCTCTTCCAACTGGACTTCTGGGGCGGAGCAATAGCCCAGCGGGTAGGGCATTTCCCTTGCACGCGGCTGGCCCATGCCAACCCGGGTTCGATCCCGGGATCCCATATAGTCCCCCGAGCACCGCCAGGAGTAATTCCTGAGTGCAGAGCCAGGAGTAACCCAACTGGACTTCTGCATTCATTTCAGTCCTCCAAGGGGTTAGAGAAGGGTTACAGGGACCAGAGAGCTAAAACAGGGATTAAGGAGCATCCCTCGCTTGTAGCTGACCAACATCTGCTCCCTGGCACTGCAGGTGGTCGCACCAGCTCCACCAGGAGCGATCCCCAGCTCAGACGATGAGTCAACCCAAGTACATACAGGTGTGGCTCACCCCCACCCAAAGAGGATTACAGAATATTTGTAGTTTGTTGTAATAGTTTTGCCAGCCAAAACTCTGCCTTCCTACTAGCACATCAATAAACCACAGAATAAGGTTTTGTGGAATGACGAAATGAACTGTTTATAGTTGAGGATGTTCCCTTAAAGTAAAACAAGGCTGATATCAATTATTCGTTACTGAATTCATTTAGCTAAATTGTTTTCTAAGGTCAGGACGCTTTCTGAGCAGAGTTTGTCTTAAGACAAACAAGCAGTTTTTACAAGCGCACAACTAGAGGAACTTTTTTTTTTTTTTTTGCTTTTTTGGGTCACACCTGGCGACACTCAGGGGGTTACTCCTGGCTCTGCACTCAGGAATCACTCCTGGCGGTGCTCGGGGACCATATGGGATGCCGGGGATCGAACCTGGGCGGCACAGGCCAGCAGCATGCAAGGCAAACGCCCTACCCGCTGGGCTATCGCTCGGCCCAACAACTGGAGGAACTTAATTCAGGACGTCTATTAGTATCTGTCATCTGATTTTGTCCTTTTATTTCTGACCCTGTCCAGATGAACAAAGTCTTTTCTGAATCTGAAAAATACACAACATGGAGACGCAACCCCATATTGCAGATTCTCACTAGTACTGTATGAAAACGTTCATAAAATTATTATTCCCTTTAACTATAGCCTTAGTTTTCTGTCTATACCTACCCTGAAAAGCCAGTAAGACAGACTAGTGACTCTCCAAAGTGCAACAAATGTTTGGTGTTACCGCATAAAGAACAATTAGGATGCTGCGGAGACTGGATCCCTTCACCTCCCTAACTCCAGGCAACAGTCGCCCACAACTTGCGCTGTCCAGAAAAGGCCATGCCAAGTGGAGGGGGGCTCTTCCTCCTTCCAGAGAGCACAAGCCCAGGGAGCATCAGCCCCAAGAGCACCAGCCCAGGGAGCATCAGTCCAAAGAGCACCAGTCCGGGGAGCACTAGCCCGAGGAGCATCAGCCCGAGGGAGCACCAGCCCGGGGAGCACCAGCCCGAGGAGCACCAGCCCGGGGAGCACCAGCCCAAGGAGCATCAACCCAGGGAGCACCAGCCCAGGGGGCACCAGCCAAGGAAACACCAGCCCAGGGGGCACCAGCCCAGGAAACACCAGCCCAGGGGGCACCAGCCCGAGGAGCATCAGTCCGAAGAGCACCAGCCCAGGGCGCCTGGGAAACACCAGCCCGGGGAGCACCATCCCGGGGAGCACAATCCCGGGAGCACCAGCCTGAGGAGCACCAGCCCGGGAAACACCAGCCCGGGGAGCACCAGCCCAGGGGGCAACAGCCCAGGGGGCACCATCCTGACGAGCACCAGCACGGGAGCACCAGCCCAGGGAGCACCAGCCCTGGGAAACACCAGCCCTGGGAAACACCAGCCCAGGGGGCATCAGCCCGAGGAGCACCAGCCCGGGGAGCACCAGCCCGGGGAGCACCAGCCCAGGGAGCACGGGAAACACCAGCCGAGGAGCACCAGCCGGGGAGCACCAGCCGGGGAGCACCATCCCGAGGGAGCACAGCGCCCACGCGCGGGCCGCGGAGCCAAGCAGACGGGAACCCACGGCGCCGCGCAGCCCGCGTGTCCGGGGCCCGTGGGCAGCCCGCGGTGAGCTGAGCTCGGCTTTGCCTTTTCCTGCCAGAAAGCCAAGCGCGAGGCGCCTGCCGGGCGCCCACGGGTCGGGCTGACTCAGCGGGCCGTGAACAAGGTGCGGCCTCCCTCCGCCCCAAGCGTCAGCCAGTCCGGGCGAGCGGCCCCCACGGTGCGGACGGCGCCCGCCCGGGAAAGCCCCCAACCCGCCCCCTTCCGACGCCCCCGGGGTCCCGCCCCGAGTCCCCGGATGCCCGTGGGGCCGTTTCGGCGCGTGCCCGCCCCGCCGGGGAGCCCAGGAGGCCCGGCCCGGCGTCAGCGGCGGTGCGTCAGCCCCCTCACCTTGCCGGGCCCCCAGGACGCCGCCGGCCCGGGCTCGGGCGATGCCACGCCGACCAGATCCATGGGAAGAGGCAGCGACGAAAGAGGGCAGCGCGACAGTGCGGACGCCGCCTCCGCCGCGGAGAGGAGCGGCGGGGCGACGGCGAGGGCTGCTGGAGCCGGGCTCCAGGTGACAGATGGCGGCGCCGGCCGCGTCCGGAACTAGGTCGCGTCTCTTCCGCCCTCACTTTGGGCCGCCGCTTCCGATTGGCCGCCCGGAACTAGGTCGCGTCTCTTCCGCCCTCACTTTGGGCCGCTGCTTCCGATTGGCCGCCCGGAACTAGATTGCGTCTCTTCCGCCCTCACTTTGGGCCGCCGCCTCCGATTGGCCGTCCGGAACTAGGTTGCGTCTCTTCCGCCCTCACTTTGCGCCGCCGCTTCCGATTGGCCGTCCGGAACTAGGTTGCGTCTCTTCCGCCCTCACTTTGGGCCGCCGCCTCCGATTGGCCGTCCGGAACTAGGTCGCGTCTCTTCCGCCCTCACTTTGGGCCGCCGCTTCCGATTGGCCGTCCGGAACTAGATCGCTTCTCTTCCGCCCTCACTTTGGGCCGCCGCCTCCGATTGGCCGTCCGGAACTAGGTCGCGTCTCTTCCGCCCTCACTTTACGCCGCCGCTTCCGATTGGCCGTCCGGAACTAGGTTGCGTCTCTTCCGCCCTTACTTTGGGCCGCCGCTTCCGATTGGCCGTCCGGAACTAGGTCGCGTGTCTTCCGCCCTCACTTTGGGCCGCCGCCTCCGATTGGCCGTCCGGAACTAGATCGCGTCTCTTCCGCCCTCACTTTGGGCCGCCGCCTCAGATTGGCCGCCCGGAACTAGATCGCGTCTCTTCCGCCCTCACTTTGGGCCGCCGCTTCCGATTGGCCGTCCGGAACTAGGTCGCGTCTCTTCCGCCCTCACTTTGCGCCGCCGCTTCCGATTGGCCGCCGGGAACTAGGTTGCGTCTCTTCCGCCCTCACTTTGGGCCGCCGCTTCCGATTGGCCGTCCGGAACTAGGTTGCGTCTCTTCCGCCCTCACTTTGCGCCGCCGCTTCCGATTGGCCGCCGGGAACTAGGGTCGCGTCTCTTCCGCCCTCACTTTGGGCCGCCGCCTCCGATTGGCCGTCCGGGCTCGGCCCCGCCTCACCTCATTCCCCTGCCCCGCCCCAGCCGCCGCATTTCCGGCCGCTACCCTGCGTGAGGCTCGTGGCCACTTTGCGCTGGGCACCGCGGGGTCGGGCGTGGCTCTGGCCAGGTTCGGGCCGGCTCCACCCCTGCCTCACTTCCTCTCTGGCCAAGCGCCTTCCCCGGATCTAGAAAAAGGAATCACGGATCGCTCTGCCTCGGCTGTAAATTAAAATTACAGACTGTTCATTTTTATTTCCTGGGCTGTGGCTTGGAAGACACACGTTAGGCTCAGACAGGGCAGGGAGACTGAGGGAGCTGGTCCTTTAAATTCACATTGTTGTTGTTGTTTTGTTGTTGTTGTTTTGTTGTTGTTGTTACAGTTTCCGTTTTATGGAGACCAGCGTGGGGTATGAAATACACAACGTGTGTTAAGTAGCACTGAGCAAAAGTAAAGTTTTGATTTTATTTTATTTATTTATTTATTTTGCCTTTTGGGTCACACCGGCGGTGCTCAGGGGTTTCTCCTGGCTCTGCACTCAGGAGTCACTCCTGGCGGTGCTGGGGGACCATATGGGATGCCGGATCGAACCCGGGTCAGCCGCGTGCAAGGCAAACGCCCTACCAGCTGGGCTATCGCCCCGCCCCAAATGTAAAGTTTTGAACACATAAAGTTTACATCGGTGTTTTTATGAGAGCTCTGTTTATTAAAGTTTATGTCCTCGAGTCACACCCCTCGGTGCTGGTCATACGTCTGGATCTCTGGCTCTTATGGACCGGGGAGGCTCGCCAGTGCGGGTTCTGTCTCTCCCTTCTATCAGAATGTCTCCCTGCTGGACACATACACTGTTTAACCGGCCCTGAATCTTACCCGGGCACTGCCAGGAGTGGTCCCCTGAGCGTCTCTGGTGTAACGAATGGACTGGGCCAGAGGGTCCTGCGGGAGTTGAGGACCTGCTTGTGAGCAGATCCCTGCAGCCCTACAGACCCCCGCCCCAGCCACGGCCTGGTTCCTGCCGCACCGCCAGGAGCTGTCCCCCACTGAACTACCCCCTGGGCGCGGCCCGTTCACCCTCCACTGAAGAAATAGAGGCCTTTCCCTTAGGGTCTTACTAACCTTGCTTAGAGGCCTTTCCCTTAGTGTCTTACTAACCTTGTTAGAGGCCTTTCCCTTAGTGTCTTACTAACCTTGTTAGAGGCCTTTCCCTTAGTGTCTTACTAACCTTGCTTAGAGGCCTTTCCCTTAGTGTCTTACTAACCTTGCTTAGAGGCCTTTCCCTTAGTGTCTTACTAACCTTGCTTAGAGGCCTTTCCCTTAGTGTCTTACTAACCTTGCTTAGAGGCCTTTCCCTTAGTGTCTTACTAACCTTGTTAGAGGCCTTTCCCCTTAGTGTCTTACTAACCTTGCAGCCTGGGAGCTGAGTGTGCCTTCTGAGCTGCTCCACACTGCGGGACTCCTGACCCCCGAGAGGTCTGGCCCACTGCGGTCAGCTTATGTGGCTCGCCGCGACTAAAGAGGCAATCCTCGCAAGCAACCAATGACGTGCGAGCACCTTGGCCAGTGTCTGATGGCCAGCAAGCATGTGAGTGGGCACTCCGTGACCCCAAACACGAGGAAGGAGTGGGAACCCTTAAAGAGTGTGTGTGCAACCCCCTCTAAAACTGTGCAAACCCCTCTTCCAGCCGGCACCCCAACAGAGGTGTGCCTGTGGCTCCAACTCACACTGGATGTCTGTGACGCCAGCCACAACACGGAGAGGGAGTTAGTGAGGACAGGAGAGACTCCCAGTCTTCCTTCCTCCCTCCCTCCCTCCCCTCCCCCCTCTCCTCCCCTCCCTCCCTCCTTACCTTCCTCTCTCCCTCCCTTCCCTCCCCCCCTCCCTCCTTACCTTCCTCTCTCCCTCCCTTCCTTCCTCATCCCTACCTTCCTCCCTCCTTCCCTTCCTCCCTCCCTCCTTCCCTTCCTCCCTCGCTCCCTCCCTCCCTTCCTCATCCCTGCCTTCCTCCCTTCCGCTGCAGATGGCCCTATCACCAGGGCTGTAATCAACCAGGAACCCAGACGTCTCTAACCATCGCAGAAGCTGCAACTTGCGGCCCCGCCCACCCACGGCTGCGGGGCCAGAAGTGGCAAGGCCCCCTTTTAAGAGGCAGGCGCCGGCTGGGTGGGGGCGGACCCTGCGCTGATTGGCCGAGTCCCGAGTCACGTGGCCGCCCGACTGCGGCTGCGGCCGTGGCGCCCCGCCCGCGCGGCTCTAGGGACCTGGGCAGCTGCCCCTTCCGCCGGGAGCCGGTTGGCCCATGTGCTTGAGGAGGAGCCTGGTGTGCCTCACCTTCTGTACCTGCTACCTGGGGTCCCACCTCACTAACAAGGTGAAGGGGGTCCCGGAACGCGCGGGGCAGATGCAGTCTCCAGCCCCCGACCCTTTTTACCCCCCCGGCGGTGGGGAAGCGACACACTGGGAACAGGAGGTGGCGGGTTGGGCTGTGCTTTTCCCGGAAAGAATTCCGTGTACCGTCGGGATTTGTGGGATGAGGAGCGCTTCCCGGGAACCGGAGTTTTTGAGCGGCGGCTTCCCGGACCTCATTTGCACTGTGTGGCCCTAGGGAAAGGGCAGCCGCTGGGCTCCCCCTGGCGCGCCTGCCCGCAAGCCCCCCCGGGCCCGCAGCTTGGTCGTGGCCCCTTAGGGAAAGGGCAGCCGGCTCGGCCCCCTCCTGGCACGCCCCCCGCCGCTCTGAAGCCCCCGCCGCGGGACCCTGCAGCTTTGGTCTGAGCATTTCCCCGGTGCCAGTTTCGTTCTCCTGAGTCTCAGATGTGGTCAGGCTCCTGGGACCCTCGAGGAGGCAACGCACCCGTGTTAGAATGACCTGGAGGTTACTTTTCCTAGTGTGTGAGTTGGGGGAATAAAGGGCTTTTGGAAGCTGAGTGTACTTACATTTCTTGAGTAAGGATTTCTTGGATTATAGAATTAAAAATGTTCATTTATCTGCTATTTGTTTTTCAGTATGTCCTATCGGTCTTGAAATTTACCTATCCTACCTTATTCCAAGGGTAAGTAACTTTTGTGCTCTTAATCTACATTTGTAGGAGATGTCCTATAAGCATTCTTAAAGGTTGGATAAAACATGGATTGACCAGACGCAGTAGTTTGGAGGCTGAAGCGATAGCACAGCAGGGAGGGTGTTTGCCTTTGCAGCCAACTCAGGTTCGATTCCGGCATCCCATATGATCTGCTGGAGCACCACCAGGAATAATTTCTGAATGCAGAGTCAGGAATTACCCCTGAGCATTGCTGGGTGTGATCCAAAAGAGAAAAACAAAGCAGTAGTTTTCAACTTTTTACATCTGAGGAAAGACACAGTGGAAAACCATGGTCAGTTGAAAACTAGCGAGTATGCATGTGCTTAAGAAGTAAGTCAGAAGGAGAAAGACAGACATTGTCCAATTACACAGATCGTGGAATATAGAGAAGACAAAAGCTAAATAAATAAAATAAATATTTAAGCTTAAGACCAATGTGTCTGTGTGAGTAAATCAGGTAAACAGGGACAATGGTAGGAATTTTAGTAGTACACACATGATGATTTTCAGTGATGCGTGCCTGAAACTTAATGCTATGATACAATATAACTTTCATAAAATTTAAACAATATCTTTACTGGGGCCTGGAGCAACAGTACAGTGAGTGGGTCGGAGCTTGCCGTACATGCCGAATACCCTGGTTCGATCCCCATGTAGTCCCCAAGCCCCTCCGGGAATGGTCCCTGAGTCAGGCCTGAAGTAAGGCAGAACACTACCAGGTATAGTCCCCAAACCAAAAACACCTTTATTGAATGCATAGATTTTTTTTTTTACAGCAGAGCCTGGCAAGCTACCCGTGTCGTATTTGATATGCCAGATACCAGTAACAGTTATAGACCTCATTCCCATGACCTGATGGAATGGTTTGAGGCTCTTTATGTTCCTGGAGCAAGCAGGTGCCCTTGGGCTCTACTTGCATGAGACAGGTCATATGGAGATGTTACTGGTGCCTGCTGGAGCCAATCGATGATGAACGGGAAGACAGTGATACAGTGATAGATTTTTTCCATCAAAGATTGCAATTCATATAGCCATTCATTTATTTCTAATTGATCTTGGTTCCCAGCGTCTTCTCCTGGCTCTGTCTGCTTGCTCCTAGCACTTTCCGGCACCTCCTGCTGGTCACTTGACCTTTTCCTTCCCATAGAGCTGAGATCCATCCATGTGGTGCTGGGCATCTGCCCTGGGCCTCCTGAAGTCCATTGAACTGTATCTCTGACCCAAATATAAATATTTATTGGCATTTAAATTGTTTCCTGCTCGAGCATATAAAAATAATGTTAATAGCCAAATCCCACCACTAGATCCACTCACTAGATACCAGTCAATTCTTCCCCCTTCCCCTACTCCTACTTGGGAAGCCGAAAATGTCCCCACATACTACTGCTCTCACCCGGCTGGCTGAGGGCACAGCCCCTGTCAGTTTGTTCTCTTCAGCTCGGTCAGGAAGTCAGGTGTTTGTGGCTCATGGGTAGAGGGAAGAACGTTATAGGCAAGAGGTCACTGTGTGGAGGCTCTCAGAACCATGGTCCCGAGGCTGCAGGGCACTCGGTCCTCATAAGGCCGGAATGCAGCTAGAAGGACAAGGGACAGAGTGGGTTCTTGAGTAGGGTGCAAGTCCCAGGCCTGTGCACAACACTCGGGAGACTGTCCTGGAGGCCAGGGCCCCAACACTGGCGTTGGTCATCATTTCTGAGACGATGTCTCAAGTCATACAAATAAGGTTTGGGAGTATGTGAATGATTCACCTGGAAACCCAAACCAGTTAGGGCTGGAGAGAGAATGCAAGGGTTCAGGCACTTGCCTTGAATGTCCCTGACTCAGACTTCATCCCTGGCACCACAGAGGGTCTCCCAGGAACTCCCAGGAGTGATCCCTGAGCAAAGCCAGGAGAAAATCCTGAACATTCCCAGGTGTGACCTAAAAACCAACGAACAGGAAAAACAAGCAAAAAAACAAAGAAAATGAAGACCAGAAGGCCAGTTAGCAAGGCCTCTAGTACCTCCTATTACTCACTTGGCATTTTGCTCTGCTTCTTCTTTTTTTTTTTTTTGAGTTACACCCAGCGATGCTCAGGGGTTACTCCTGGCGCTGCACCCAGGAATTACTCCTGGCGATGCTCAGGGGTTACTCCTGCTCTGCAGTCAGGAATTACTCCTGGCGGTGCTCGGGGACCATATGGGATGCCAGGGATCGAACCCAGGCCAACACAGGCCGGCCGCTTGCAAGACAAACGCCCTACCCACTGGACTATTGCTCTGGGCCTTGCTCTGCTTCTTGTTGGGAGGAAGAAAGGGATGTTTCAGCCTGTGCTCCTGTAACCTCGGGTAACCTTGGGTGTCTCATATTAGTTTTCTTTCTTTCTCTTCTTTTTTTTTTTTTTTTTTTTGCGTTTTGGGTCACACCCGGCGATGCTCAGGGGTTTCTCCTGGCTCTGCACTCAGGAATCACTCCTGGCGGTGCTCGGGGACCATATGGGATGCCGGGAATCGAACCCAGGCCGGCACAGGCCGCCGCGTGCAAGGCAAACGCCCTACCCGCTGGGCTATCGCCCCGCCCCCACTCTCTCTTCTTTTTTTAATTGGTTTTTGGATCACACCCAGCAGTGCTCAGGGCTTAATCCTGGCTCTGCACTCAGGGATCACTCCTTATGGACTCAGGGGATCATATGGGTTGCCAGAATTGAATATGAGTCAACTCCATGAAAGGCAGATGCCCTGACCACTGTACTATTGCTCATGTGTGGTGGCAGTGTATTGTGGCAGAGCCTGTGAGCAGCTGTCTTTGCACCAGAGTCAGCTGTTGTTTTGATGTTTATTTAGGGGCTACACCCCCTAGTGGTGGTCAATGTTACCTCCAATTCTGTGCTTTGGTTTTCCTCTTCCTGATGGGGCGTATCAGGTAGCAGATGTGGTTTGCTACCTGATACGCACAGGTACCATGTGGTTTCAGTAGCAAACCTGGCCCTCCTATATGCAAAGCATGTGCTCAGCCCATCAAACTATCTTTCACTGCTCCCCCACCCCCCCACCACCATGGAATAGAGCAATTGAATTTTCATTTTAGAAAAACCCTTCTGGCTGGGGCGGGAGTGATAGCACAGCGGGTAGGGCTTTTGTCTTGCACAAGGCCGACCCGGGTTCGATCCCCAGCATCCCATATGGTCCCCCGAGCACCACCAGAAGCAATGCCTGAGTGCATAGCCAGGAGTAACCCCTGAACATTGCTGGATGTGATCCAAAAAGCAAACAAACAAACAAAAACCTCTTGCTGCTCTGTAGAATAGGCGGTGTGGGCAGACCTAGGGTGATGCTCACAAATGCTACGCCAGGTGTGAGATGCTGAGAACCTGGATGAGACAGAAGGTAGTGGCAAGGCTTCGGATCCGAGAGCCCCTGCTGGGACAGAATCAGTGGGAGTTTTCCAGGAGAAAGGGAGGAGGGGCGGAAGGCAGGACTAGGCTGCACCCAAGTTTCTGGCTTGGTTGATTAGGTATATCAGGATAGGAAGGGGATGGAGAAATTCAAGTCATGCTTTACAGGCTTGTTGGTGTTGAGGGGTGTCAATGTGGCTGCATCTAGGGGAGACTGAGGGTTTGGGACTATCAGTGCAGAGTGAAGGTTAGGGTGGTGGCCTGGGGAAGACCAGGAGAAGTCGAGAAGAGACAGGAAGATGTCCGGCCAGCACGGACAGCTGGACCCAAGAGGAGAGCAGTGATGGGGTGTGTTACCTGAGAGGGACTGAGGATTGGTCGAGGGTGGGAAAAAGTTTTGAAGATGGACTGCACCGTGTTAGTGGACAGACTGCAGGGGGCAGTGTCCGAGACTGTGGCACTCCTAATAGACTCACACTGTCCTTTTTTTTCCCTTTTTTTGCTTTTGGAGTCACTCCCTGGCGATGCTGTGGGGTTAGTCCTGATTCTGCACTCAGGAATTACTCCTGGCAGCGCTCGGATGACCATATGGGATGCTGGAGATCGAACCCAGGTTTCACTATTATAAAATTGAAGATTTTTCCCCCAATTTTTTTAAATTATAAAAAGGGGGTCTGGAGAGAAAGTACAGTGGGTCGGGTGCTTGCCTTGTACACAGTCGACCTGGGCTTGATCCCAGCATCCCATGTGTTCCCCTGAGCACTGCCAGGAGTAATACCTGAGTGCAGAGTAATCTCTGAGCACTGCCAGGTATGACCCAAAAAAAAAAATAATTAACATGGTTGTGCACCTGTTTTTCTGAATGCTCACGTTGACTTTCCTTCTTCCCTAGGTGGCAGACGTTTCTAGGTGGCCTTTTGCTTCATGTGTCATGGAAACTGGGCTGGGTGGAGATCAACAGTGCTTCAAGGTAGAACACACTCTTTGCTCGACCATTTTGGGTTGATTATGTAATTATTTGGGTGTTTTATCAAGACACATGGACATGTATTCGATTTATTTGGTCTCAGTTCCCCTCTTACCCTGAAATTCAGTAATTTTATCTTTATTTTTTTTTGGGGGTGGAGAGTTATACCCAACGGTACTCAGAGGTTACTCCTGGCTCTGCACTCAGGTATTACTCCTGGTGGTGCTTCGGGGACCCTATGGGATG
This sequence comes from Cryptotis parvus, assembly GCA_021461705.1. Lineage (NCBI taxonomy): Eukaryota > Metazoa > Chordata > Mammalia > Eulipotyphla > Soricidae > Cryptotis > Cryptotis parvus. Next base: position 14,941 of record JAJIBD010009975.1, on the reverse strand, counting down.
CCAGAGATTGAACCCTGCATGTGCAAGGCAAACGCCCTCCCCACTGTTCTATCACTCCAGCCTCCAGATTCAGAAATTTTATTCTCAAATAGAACTCAATGCTTACATTAAGGCATAAAATTTGTAATACCCTATTCACTGGACTTTGTGTTATTTTTTTATTTAATTTTAGGTTTTATTGGGTCACACACAGCGATGCTCAGGGGTTACTTCTGGCTCTCAGGAATTATTCCCGTTGGTGCTCGGGTCCCAGGGAATGCTGAAGCCCCCTGACAGTAATGAGGGGAACAAATTCCCTTTTATTTCAAAGGCTGGCGGCAGACAGACAGATTCACAAGTTCAGCACAGTTGCAAAGAATTTTACTTACCACAAATAATTAAACAAACTCTGCTAATACAAACCAAGGTCAGAAGAACCCCAAACTTCCAGTTCCTGGCTGGACCCAAACCATGTGCTCAGGTCGGGATCCAAAACCAGGATGGAAGATTTCTTCTCCAAAGGGCAGTTTTCTCACTCCCTAGGCACTTGTGGAGATGGGGAGGCACCCCCTGAGAACAAAGACAGCTCAAGATTTAATACATGGGGCATAGCATAGTTCATCTTGACCTTGAACTTCATGCAGCCACAGGTAACTAAACCTCCACACGGTCCATATCTATTTCGAGTAATATTGTGTGCTCTGCTGAAGGCCATTCACTTACCCATAGGCAGACTAGCATGGCTCTTTGTTTTTTTTTGTTTTTTTTGTTTTTTCATTTTTATTTTTATTTTATTTTTTACTTAATTTTTATTATACCATCATGAGATATACAATTAGAAGGATGTTCATAATTGGGTCTCTGTATACAGTGTTCCAGCACCCATCCCTCCACCAGTGCCCCATTCCTACCACCAATGTCCAAACACTCCCCTCCACCCAATCCCAGCCTGCCCATATAGCAGGAACCTTTTATTTATATATCTCTCTGTCTCTATATTTCTCTCTCTCTTCTCTTACACTTTGTGGCTTGCCCTACAAGTATTAATGGTTTATGATGTCTCTATGTGTATAATCAATAGTGAGTTCTAGTGTGACATTATAATTCCCCATAACCTCCCCAGTTTGTTGCAACTAGAACGATCATTACAGTGTATAAATGTGAAAGATCCTGGAAGGACCTGGTCCTAACTTCCATTATTGCCTAAGTCTGTCACGTGGCCGTGGGTCTGGAGTGTCTCTCGTCTGGTGTTGCTGGCTGTGGAAGCCGGGAGCTCGCAGCCACGCCCACCGACATGGAGGTGGAGGAATGGGAGGAGGAGCCCAAATCCCTCCGCATAGCATGGCTCTTTGATCTAGCAGGGCTGTTTACTTAATGGTGGATCCAACACAGCCAGGTTTACTCCTGGAAAACTCTACATGTGTAAAATGTCCCTTGTGGGAGCCCGTGGGAGTTAGTTATAAAACCAAACTGTCTTTTTTCAATTCTGCCCCCAATCTCTTATTGTAATTTGCACAATAGAGTTCTGATTAGCATATGGTCCTGGGCTTAAGGCATGCAGATGACTTTGATCTAGCAGAAACCCAGAGCTCCAGGACTAGCCATTGTGGCATACACCAACACTTGGGCGACCATATGAGATGTGGGGATCAAACCTATGTCAGCCACTTGCAAAGCAAATAACCTACCTGCTGTAGGTCGCTTCACTGGGCTTTGTTTTTAATCACAAGAGCACAGGAATGAGTTACCAACTCTTTTAAAAAATGTATGGGCTGTAGAGAGCTGAATGGTCTGAACACCTGCTTTGCATATGGAAGGCCCAGCTTTGGGTTCTAATACTGCATGGTTCATTGAGCACCAGTGGGAATGACCCCCGAGCACAGAGCCAGGAGTAGCCCTCAAGCATTGCCAGGTGCGACCAAAAAACTAAACAAAACAATATAATAAAATTTAAAGTTTCCTGGGGCTGGAGTGATAGCTCAGCGGGTAGGACGCTTGCCTTGTACGCGGCCAGCCCATGCCGGCCCGGGTTCCATCCCCCGGCATCCCATATGGTCCCCCCGAGCACCGCCAGGAGTAATTCCTGAGTGCAGAGCCAGGAGAAACCCCTGAGCATTGCTGGGTGTGACCCAAAAAGCAAAAAAATAAAATAAAATAAAATTTAAAGTTTCTTTATGGTTGGGGGCCACACCTGGTGGAATTCAGGGACATAGTACCTGGGGGTCACTCCTGGTGGTGCTTGGAGCAGAGTTTGGTGCCAGAGAGCAAACCTGTATCTCCTGTATACTAAGCATGTGCTCCAGCTCTTTGAGCTATTTCATGAGCACAAATTTATTTTGAGATTATCTTCTTGATAATTTTGCAGTCGATTTTGAAATGATTTCTGACAAGAGGTAGAAATAGTAGGAGGGGGCTGGAGAGACAGCACCAGGGCTAAGGTGCTCGCTCCACCCAGTTCTAGTCATTCTCCCATCCCCACCAGAAAAGGCAATAAAACTATGAGGAATTTGTCAGTGATGCATGACTGAGTAACATACAGTGTGGACATATGACGAGACTTTTCTTCAGACCTAAAGAGGACATTCTGGGGCCAGAGAGATAGCTTGAAGGCTGAGGGAGTTACTCAGCGTTCTTAGCCCTCCAGCAGCTGAAGCTTGAGACCCATTAGATGCCACTGTTCCTTGAGCTCTCAAGAGTTGTAGGTTGTAGGGCAGGAGAATAGTACAGCAGATAAGGTGTTTGCCTTGCATGTGGCCACTCAAGTTCCATCTTAGGCATCCCAAATTGTTTCCTGAGCTCACCAGGAGTGAACCCTGAGGACAGAGCCAGGAGTAAGCCCTGAGCACAGCTGGGTGTGAGCAAAACCAAACAATTAACTACAAAAGTTGTAGGTTCTTGGGGATGGAGTGGTAGTAAAGTAGATACCATGCACGCAGCCAACCTGGGTTCAGTCCCCACCATCCCATCCCATATGGTCCCCTAAACACCACCAGGAGTAAGGCCTGAGTACCGCCAGCGTGGCCCCCAAACCAAAATCAAACAAAAAAGTTGTAATTTCTAGGGCTGGAGAGATTAAGGAGCTTGCCTTCTCTCCAGCTGTAGCCACGTGGTGGTTCGAATCCTGGTACTGCATTTGGTCCCCAAGCACTGCCATGTATGGCTCCTGAACATTACTGGGTACACTCCCACAACCCCACCCCTCAAAAAAGTGTAGGACCAGAGAGATCACTATCACTATCTTCCCGTTAATCATCTTTGTGCTAGAGTGGGCACCAGTAATATCTCCATATGTCCTGTCTCATGCTAGTAGAACCCAAAGGAATCAGCCTACTCCAGGAACACAAAGAGCCCCAAACCATTATATTAGGTAGCAGGAATGACCCAATATAAATGTTACGTATTTGGCATATCAAATACTACACGAGCAGCTTGCCAGGCTTGCCGTGCGGGTGGCATACTGATGTAGTCTCCTCTAAATAAAGCATTTATTGATGAACCGCACGGTCGCTTGCCGCGCGAGCTGCTCTGTGATAGTCTGGTCTGCTGGGTGGAGTTGTGACGAGAGGGAAGTCCAGATGTGGAAAATGGCGGGCTTCATGGAGTAGGGGAGGGTGGTCTGGCTTGTTGTGAGGCTCTGCCGGGTGGCAGGCCAGGGCTAGAACCCGCCATGCCTCCCGGGCACCTCATGAGCAGCTGGGCACAGGGAGAGCAAGGACCAGAGAGATCGCACATGAGATAAGGTGCTTGTCTTCCTGATCACTGATTCTAGTTTGATCCTCGGCATCACATGTGCTCCTGATCCCAGAGCCAGAAGCAGTCCGTGAACATGGGTGGGTGTGCCTCCCCCAAAAGGTTAAAGGTTCTGTTACTCTTAGAGATTCGTGGTGTGTCTCCTTTCAGTCCCTGTGCATTACTCCTTAGGGACCTGTCCTTCCTTAGGGAGCTTCCACAGTCGCATGGTTGATGTTAAGACTTACTGAACTTGTGAGAGATCCCTGTGTATCGTGCTGAAGGGACCTTGTGTTTAATGATCACTGTGGCAACTCAGGATTTCCACTCGCCCTGGTCCTGGCAGAGCACCCAGCCCAGTGTTCCTTTGTGTGCCGCACTGTGTGGCGTTGGCTCCAGCTTCTCTTTCCCACTGGGCGCCATTTCCTGATGACGTCATTAGGGATCTGAGGTCCAGCTCTGCAGTAGACTATGTCAGAATGTGGGTACGTGAAGACAGCAGAGACTGCACCCCATAAGTCAATGGCGGGCCGACAGTTTGGAGTCCTGAGGTCTCTGTGGATGGGGTTTTAATTTGGGGACTGGGCAGTGGGTCCCAGCAGCTGCTTAACAGCATTCGCCACACGGTGCTCAGCTGTCCTTACCACCGAGAGCGCCACATTCCAGGTTCCCTCTCAAACATGTCATGTACCGGCACCACATTTCTTATTTGAAGAGTCTTAAAATTTTATTTATTTGGGGGAGATGTTTGGGCCACACCCTGCAGTGCTCAGGAGTCACCCCTGGCCATACTCTGCAGACCACGGGCAGTGCAGGGAATTGAACCATGGTTGGCCTCCCTGCGGAGGAGGCCCTTTAACCCCTGTCCTATCCCCCACCGCAGTGATTTACTGAATCACTTTCAGTACATCGATGCTCGTGTGCACCACTTGCGGATCACACTTGGCTGTGGCTTAATCGACTCTTGATTGCGGTGCGGCCATATCTGCCGGTTCTGACCATTTCTGCACCTGCCCTTGTTGACTCCACCAAGCGACTCCTGAACTGCTCCTCCCATGACATCTGTCCAGGTAGCAAACGTGGCAGTTATGGCGCAGCCGTGGGAGGTCCCTGGAAGTCTTCCAAGCAGGAGGGTGCTGGTTTCTTACGACATACTTGTCGTGTTAGGGCGGCTACAGTAGCTGAGCCTTTGCCAACCATTGAAGTGATTTACCTAGCAGACACTGAAGTCCTGCGCTAAAGGCATCTGATTCACAAAAGCATTGACTTCTAGTGGTGAGACTCTGGTGCTCTCTGCAGATTCCAGAGCCGTTGTTTACTGAACCAGAGACTCGCAGACATGGGGCAGAGCTGCTACTTGCTCTCCTGTGCCCAGCCGCTCATGAGGCGCCCGGAGGCATGGCGGGTTCTAGCCCTGGCCTGCCACCCCAGCAGAGCCTCACAACAAGCCAGACGACCCCACCCCCCACCACCCCCACCCCCAACTCCATGGAGGCCGCCGTTTTCCACATCCGGACTTCTTTCTTGTCACAACTCCACCCAGCAGAGCAGACAATCACAGCCTGGCTTGCACGGCCGCTTAGCGGCCGCATGGTTCATCAATAATTGCTTTATTTAAAGGTGACTACAAGAGTATGCCACCCGCATGGCAAGCCTGGCAAGCTGCTCGTGTCGTATTTGATATTCCAAATACCAGTAACATTTATATTAGGTCATTCCCATGACCTAATATAATGGTTTGAGACTCTTTATGTTCCTGGAGCAAGCGGATGCCTTTGGGCTCTACTAGCATGAGACAGGACTTATGGAGATGTTACTGGTGCCCGCTCTAGCAAATAGATGATGAACGGGAAGATAGTGATAGTGATAGTGATAGTGTTGGACTGGGGTGCAGCTCAGCAGGGGAGCACCTGCCTGGCTGGTGTGACACCATGGTTGGAACCACTGCAGAGAACCGACTCAAGTGGGAGTTTATGGGAGAATGTAGGTGCTTTTCTGACAGGCTTAGCTAGCTTGGGAGCTTTACCATGCTCCCAAGTGTTTTACCCACTCACAGCTTAATCTACTTACATGTTCTTAAGCCAAGGTTCATTCTAATGAGCTCTCTCTTCTATGTAAACACTGATAGAGGGTGTGGCAGTTACAGAAGTCACCTTGACTCTGAATAACTTCTGACTTACTATACATCTACTAAGACCTCTATGTTTTCTAGATTGGGCACAGCTCCTCTTTATACCCACTGCACCCAGCTTGGGGCAGTTAGAATTTACCAGGAGACTGCCACCCTGGCTATGTTGAGACTATCATTTAAGATGATAGGAAGGATCATACTAGTTTGCCCTTAAGCAGGCGAGTGTGACCCTTTCAGTAACAGAGAACAAGATACTCAGAATCACCCTGGTGCAGATAATAATAAGAAGGACCTTGTGGGTACCATCTAGATTACATGAAGCCCATGAAATTAAGATGTATTACTTTATACCAGCCCTCTCTCTCTCCAGTGTTTTACATAAGAGATCATCTCTGAAGAAGGGAAGAGTCCTTGGCATAATCCTTTGTTTATACCAATAATAGGGTGTGGCACCACCCTTCTACCCTCTTCTACTATCTAGAAGCTGTTTAGGGCTCTTTGTTGACAGGGCCCTCCCGTCAACAGTTAGGATTACTTTGGTGTATATAAGGGGACTGAATTGAGGCACTTGCCCCTTTTTTCCTCTTCCTTCCTTTGGGTAGGACTCCTCGGTGAGATCCTCTCTCTTTGATGGAAGACTTGGGCTCTCGTGTATGGTCTAAGTTCTGACCAGAGCTAGAGTTCCTTCATTACATTGGATTGCGCTGGTAGAGCTTTTGTACTATTAAAAGCCTTTTTTGGAACTGCGCCAGACCTGAGCTTTCATCCGTTCCCCATGGCGGCCCCGGAGGTAGAAGAGAACTTCTGTCCTGGTGCTGTTAGGGTCCCCGGCTCCCTGACGCTTCTCTCTGACTCCTTTGCCTCCTCTGTTTCAATAAGAACATCTGAGGGCTGACACTGTAGCCCCCCACCCCAGGCACTGAGCAACCCTAGTGTGGTTCCCACAATTTAAAAAAGTATATTTTTGGGATGGGGACATTTTGGTTCACACTGGTGATGCTCAATGTTACCCCCTGGCTCTTCACTCAGGATTTACTCCTGGCGGTGCTGGGGGGACCATATGGCATTCCAGGAATTAAACCTGGGGGCAAATGCCCTCCCCACTGCTCTATCACTCCAGCCCCTAAAATGTAAGTTTTTAATGCAAAGCATATTATCTGTTTTTATTATATGGGATGTAGGGGCTCCCTAGCAGTACTCAGGGGCCCAGAGACCACCCCCTGGGAAACACAGCCCACCAGACCACACAGTTTAGTGCCCCAGCCTTGCTATGCCTGCTTAGGCCCAGCAGTGGCCCAGGGGCCACACCCGTGGTGCTTGGGAGAGCCACACCTTGCGTGGAATCAAACCTGGGGCCTCTCACCGTGCAGGCAGCCCCCTTGTTTCCTGTGTGCCTCCCTGGCTCTGGATAAGTTTCTTATTACCGTCGTCTCCATGCTCCTGTGCTTACCTGTGCACAGCCTCCTCTGGCCTCTCAGCCCAGCCTGCGTCCAGGGAAGAAAAGCAGGGGGCTAGGAACGAGCTAGGGCCAGGGGGCTTCTCTCTGGGCAGGGGTCAGTCAGGTCTTCCCAGAAGGTGACTCGGTTTTCATTTTGGCAGGAAGGCTGGGGATTCATTGTTGAGAATCTCTGGCCAGTGAATGAAATGGGAAGTGGGAAAAAGTGATGATTCTACCAGGGAAGAGTCAGGTATGAAAGTGTCCTGGAAACCAGGACTTTGCAGAAACCCAAAGCTGACAGGCTGCCTGTGTCCAAAGCCTTGTGCTCAGCGGTGACATCCAGGGCAGGCAGGGTGCCAGCTGCCTTTCTGGAAATTGGGGTGGGGAGAGAGAGAGAGAGAGAGAGAAGGAGCGAGTTCTCACCTCTAAGTAGTGAATTAACCTATGTATGCAGTTTTTTGCAGGCTTTCAAGTACACATTGGCTTTTACAAGGGGAGGTGTTTGGCTTTTGGGGTCTTTGTTGCTTGTTTTCCTGTTCGAAATCTTTCAGGGCCACTAGGTGTCAGTATAACCCTACAGTTTCCCAGAATTCAGCTCGAGCTGTCAGCTGCCAAGGAACAGATACACGGAGTGTTTTCAGGGAGCAGATGTTCCCTCAGTAATGCATGCTCTATTTGAAAAACAAGTGATTTAATTTAATTAGCTTTTATCTCAATAACAACAATTTTAGAATTCATGCCAAAGGATTAGAATCAGCTTCTTGTAAAAGGCCTTGTTCATCAGACTTTAGGGAGTGTGTGCAAACAGCACACCATCCCTCACCTCGAGCAACACACATTATTTGTGCTATAAATCATAGGAGAAAAGTTATGCATCACCACAGACTTTGAATCAAATATTAGCTAAATAGTTCTTTGCAGGGGTCAGGGTGATTGTGAAGTGCTTGCCTACAGGTGGCTGACTGAGTTCCATCCCTGGCATCCATCTGTGTGTCTCCCCCCCCCCCAGTACCACCAGGAGTGGTCCCTGAGTACTGAGCCAGGAGTAACCCCCTGAGCATTACAGGGATGGCCCCAAAACAAAACAAAACCCAGACAAATATTCCTTCGCAAATGTGCACAAATGCACACAAGCATGGACAAATATTTACTCCTTCTCTCCTCACATACACACACACACATACACATATACACACACTGTCTTCCTATTGTTCATCGATCTGCTCGAGTGGGCACCAGTAACATCTCCATTAGTCCTGTCACAAGCAAGTGTAACCCAAGGGCATCTGCTTGCTCCTGGGACAGGAGGAGCCCCAGACCATTCTTCAGGTCATGGAACTGAGGTCCATAATTGTTACTAGTTCCACACACACACAGGCAAATATTTCTTCTCTCTCTCACACAGGCAAATATCCCTACCCACTGCTCCCCCTCCCACTCTCTCTCGGCCCCGTGGCGATTCTGCCCGCACCACCCCAGGTTTGAGGTCCAGCTTGTCTCCTTTGTAGGCATGTCCGCCAGGGAAAGCGTGAATAGACCAGCACTGGAGGCCTGGATACTGCCACCGTGAGTTTCCGGTAGGGAGAAGGCATGTGAGAGGCCTGGGTCTGCCTTGTTCCCAACGCGCAGTATCGTATGGGTAAGAGATGCCGGAGAACATCCCAACTATGTTTTGCTGCTGTGACAAAAAAAATGGTCTAGACTGAGTGGCTTAAACAGCATTTGTTCCAGGAACAGGGGGCAGTATGGTGGGGACTGGGACCACTTCTGAATCTTTTATGATTGGGAGAGAAAGAGGGAGGGAAGGTAGGAGGGGTAGAAGGAGGGAATGAAGGAGAGAGAGAGAGAGAGAGAGAGAGTATAGCAGTAAGTAGATCTAAGGATATGCAAAGGAAGGTCTGATGTATACTGCCTGTTAACAGATACATGGGGTCTTCTGGCAGACTGTCTCCCAATAGAGTTAGTATGTAGAAAACCCTAGTGAGACTGTTAATCAAGCTGCAGCTACACAGACAAGGCTATCCTAGGTCATTTCTCTGCACATTCCCTTGTTGGCTCTAATTAGCCCTAGATGGAGTCTTATGAACAAGACCTCGTCTTCTGGGGCAATTTAGGAAGGCTAAGTTAACAAACTGTTGCATTCTTTGCTTATCTCACCTCACTGAGATAGCACCTCCTGCAGGTTTCTGGCTCCTGGGTGTTTCCTGCCTACCACCATAAATCCTATGGTAGAAATGTAAAACGTCCTTGCAGTGTCAATTATGTAAACTTAACTCTAAGTTTTACTGCCCTTTGTTGTGTTGGCATATAAGGAAGTTGGGGTCTTTGTTTAAGGGTCAGTCAGCTCAAGTCAGTGAGCTTTCCTCAGTGAGCTGCGGTCAGTGAGCTCTGGTCAGTTAGCTGCAGTCTGTCAGCTGCGGCCAGTTAGCCACCAAGATGAGAGCTGCTGCCCCTCCGGCTGGTGATTATTAAAAATATTAATGGAAATATGTCTTGTGCCTGGCGTCTCATCTCTGCGCCTCCGACCCGACGGACATTCCTGCTGAGAGAGAGAGAGAGAGAGAGAGAGAGAGAGAGAGAGAGAGAGAGAGAGAGAGAGAGAGAGAGAGAGAGAGAGAGAGAGAGAGAGAGAAGAGAGAGAGAGAGAAGGAGGGAGGGAGGGAGGGGGAGGGAGGGAAGGAAGGAAACAGTGTGAGCAAAGCACGCCTATGTCTCTTCAACTTTTTTGTGGCATTAGGGATCAAACTCAGGGCCGTCCATATGTGAAGATGGCAATCTGCCACCAAGCCGCATCCTAGCCCCTCCCAGGTCTCTTTATATGGGAGGAAATCTGTCACTGGCCCTTCCCTTTATCTCCTGGTCACCTCCAGCCACACCTCCAAAGTGCTGTCATCTTAGAGGGTGGGTTTCAGTATTAGAGTTTGGGGAGGGACACGGAGACACAGTCCTGCAGTGTGGGTGAATCTCTGTAGCCTCCCTGAAAGGCAATTGGTGGCAAGTTACAATCTGTAATGCTATGCCTTAACTTTTTGTCTTTTGTTTTGGGCCATGCCCGTGGCACTCGGAGGTCACTCACTCCTGGTGTTGCACTCAGTTCTTCTGAACCCAGTGAGGCCGCAGAGACCAGAATAGGAGAGGAAGCGTTATGCGTCCTGATCACTGAGCAGTGGGTCGGCCTTGAACCCTTGATGAGGCACTCAAAAGGATCATATTGATGTGCAAAACGCGTCAATTAAAGCATGCAAAACTAAGTGCAACCTCTGGTAAGACTGAGTAATGCTGATATTCAGCAAGAAGTAAGAGGAACCGGCTACATCATGCAGGTGTATGATGAAGAGGAAAAAAATATCTTCTTTTACATCGGGGTAGGGCAAGAGCACACTTTCCCGTAGCTTATCAGGGATCCCACCCAGAGGGACCATGGCAAATTCCAGGGCGGGAAGGGAGTTACAGTCAGCAGAGTTACAAAGTCAGCGCAGAGGCTGCCCATGAATCTCAGGGACACACTTTTAATGCTTACGTGGCCCAGCATATGTGGATGAAATTCTCTTTACCAGTTCACTATCATGACAGGTTGTGCTCGTGAGTAAAGCACCAGGTGCCAGAGATCCAACCTGCGCCTCCCACACACAAAGCATGCTCTCAGCCCACCAGCTCTCTCCAGACACTGTATGTGTTTCTCTTTTTATCCTTTTTGGTGTTTGAGGCTACACCTGGCAGTACTTATGAGGGGGTTACTCCTGGCTCGCTGCTCAGGGGTTGATCCCAGGGTTACCTGGACCATTGAACCCACATCTCCTTGTGCTCCGGTTCGTTGAGCTGTGTCTCTGGCCTCTGGTACTTACTTCTAATAAGAGAAAGAGATAAATAATTATAAAATACATGAAAACAGCCTTCACTGCAGGGAGATAGCTTAACATGAGATCCGGAGTACTTGTGTAGCATGTAGCATGCAGAACTCCGGGCTTGATAGCCCAGATACCACTGGGAGGGACCACCCCCTCCCAAGCATTGAGCTGGGAGTGGCCCCAAGCACCACTGTGACTCAAAACATTTCCCTTCCACCAAAAAGCAAACAATCTACTTTGTTTCAGATTTCTAAGTCAATAGTATTGAAGAAAGACGGTGTTTTTAGCAGCAGTTTTAGGTTGCATCCTAATTCTTGTAAGTGTTCATTGCATTTGAAAGTCCGGATTCCCCATCGCCATTTCAGAGGCAGAAGGCCGGATATAGGTGTTTTTGCCCCCTCCAGCGCTTGTAAAGAGAGTAGCTGCAAGGATCATCAATTCTCTGCAAAATCCCAAAAGAGGTGGAGAAAAACAGAGTAAGATTTGGGTTTCTGATACATGGTGTTGCTTTTGTTTTCTCCTTGTAACAGGAGGGGGAGGAAGAGTTTTTCATTTCATTTTCATTTCTAAATTACAAAAATAATGTAGGGTGCGCCCTTCGTATATATGGGGTGCTGACTGTTTGACACTGTTTTGGACCCGGGTGGGGCCACAGGGAGCTAGGGCTGATAAAGTCGCACCTCGAGAGCGCTGACATGCTAGTTGAGATCAAGAGACAAGACACTTCTTTAAAAATCCAAGAGCAGGCTGTGTCCTCTGCCAGTAAGTAGAGAGTGAGACCAGTCGTGTCGTGCCTGGGCGACTGGGATATTGCAGGTGTGTCACTGGGACATTGAAGAACTCTTGGGTAAAGGTGACTTACAAGCCTTGGAATGACTCTGCAGTAAGTGGAGGGAAGTGTTCTAGGAAACAGGAGTGAAGGCGTTTGGCGTATTTAATGATAACAAATCAATAAAATACCGTCCATTCCATTCGGAGTTGTAGCTACCTTTAGTTACCCCAAAGAGGAGCCGGAGCGATAGCACAGAGGGTAGGGCATTTGCCTGGCATGCGGCTGACCCGGTTCGATCCCCGGCATCCCATATGGTCCCCCGAGCACCACCAGGAGTAATTCCTACTGCAGAGCCAGGAGTAACCCCTGAGCATTGCCGCGCCTGACCCTAAAAAGCAAAAAAAAAAAGTTACCCCAAAGAATAGGCTTTAACCAAATTTTGTTGTTTTGGGCCACAACGACAACAACTACAGTTTTGTTGTTTGTTGTGCTCTATTCTGTGCTCAGGAGTGACCCCTGCAGTGTGCAGCGGACCAGGGGCGGGCCAGGGATTAGAAGCAGGATCACAGCTGCCACTGCTGCATTAGGCAAGCGCCCACTCAGGCCCTAGTGGGCCTAAAGACTGCCCTGGCTCTGCACGTGGGTTACTTCTGGCTGTGCTTGGGGCACCGTGCTAGGATTAGAGCTGGGCCTCTTGACCTCTCTCCAGTGTCCATATGCCCGTTTATGGGGTAAAAGCGGCTTCCAGGCAATGTTCAAGGGGCCCCAGGAGCCACTGAGTCAATACTGACAATACTGAGTCACTATCACTATCACTATCCTCCCGTTGATCATCTATTTGCTCGAGCGGCACCAGTAATATCTCCATATGTCCTGTCTCATGCTAGTAGAGCCCAAGGGCATCTGCTCGCCTCCAGGAACATAAAGAGCCTCAAACCATTATATTAGGTCATGGGAATGAACTAATATTATTGTTACTGGTATTTTGCATATCAAATAAAAACAGGGCAGCTTGCCAGGCTTGCTGTGAAGGTGGCATACCCTTGTAGTCACCTCTAAATATAGCATTTATAGATGAACTGCGCAGCCACAAGCGGCGGTTCGAGACAGGCTGTGATAGGCTGTCGCTGGGTGGAGTTCTGACGAGAGGGAAGTCTGGATGTGGAAAATGGCAGCCCGATGGAGTGGGGGGCTCATCTGGCTTGTTGTGTGGCTCTGCTGGAGTGGCAGGCCAGGGCTAGAACCCGCCATCCCTCCCGGGCGCCTCGTGAGCGGCTGGGCACAGGGAGAACAAGTAGCAGCTCTGCCCCATGTCTGTAAGTCTCTGGATCAGCATACTTAATCTCTTAGCAGCATCCAGTCAACTGGGTGGAAAATTCAGTGCTGGGGCTCAGGACTCAGCTGCACTGGCCTGTGGTGCCAGGAACCGTCCATGCGGCGCAGATGGTGGTGGGGGGGCTCTCACGCCACACCAGCCTGGGAGCGGACATATAATGCCGGGCATAGGTCCCAGAGCACGATACCTCTGACCATGGAGCTGTCTCCTCTGGCTCTCACACCCCGTGTGTGTGTGTATTTGGGCCACACTTGGAAGTGCTCAGGGATTTCTCCTGGCTCTGCACTCTGGAATCACTTTTGGTGGTGCTCAGAGGACGGTATGGGATGCCAGCGACCTAACCCAGGTTGGCTGCCTGCAAGATATATGCCCCGCCCACTATACGATCACTTGGGCCCCAGTGACCCCGCTTTATAAGTGAAAAGGAGTTTATTTTGCAATTTTCCAACTTGGTGTATAAATCAACTAGCTTTAGAATTGAGACATATGGGCGGGGGCGATAGCCCAGCGGGTAGGGCGTTTGCCTTGCACGTGGCCGCGCCTGTGCCGGCCTGGGGTTCGATCCGCGGCGTCCCATATGGTCCCCCCGAGCACCGCCAGGAGTAGTTCCTGAGTGCAGAGCCAGGAGAAACCCCTGAGCATCGCGGGTGTGACCCAAAAAAGCAAAAAAAAAAAATATATATATATATATATAGAATTGAGACATAAACCTTCTAATTTTTTTTTCTTTTTTGGGTCTCCTGGCTCTGCACTCAGGAATCACTCCTGGCAGTGCTGGGGGGACCATATGGGATGCCAGGGATTGAACCCGGGTCGGCCGTGTACAAGGCAAATGCCCTACCGGCTGGGCTATCGCCTGTCTCCAACCTTCTAAATGTGAATGTTTACTGACCCACAGAGTTGCTTTTCTTTCCACTGCACAGAATCTACTCTGGATGTCTGTATCCTTCCTGTTCTTAGCCCCTAGAGAACCCAGAGGACCTCTAAATGACACCAGTACTAATGACCCAATGTCACAGAAGGAATAAGCCTGGGTTGGGTGGAGTCATCGACCATTAGCACTGCTGATTCACGTTAGCACACTTAGAACATCCTTTGTAAATAAAGAGGATGAGTTATAATGCCAGGCAGTTCGGGAGACACTGAAGGTTCTGAGATTACACCCTCCAGAGAAGACTTCTGTTTTTATTGCTTTATCACCCTAGGAAGTAATCTGCTGTTATTATGGCAGCTAAATGAATCTAAAACCAGTTTGCTTTCGTTTTGAAAAAGTGATTAACCGTTTTATTTTGAAGGGCTGAGAGAGAGTTCAATGGGCTGAACTCATGCTTTGTTTGAGGGAGGTCCAGGTTTGATCCTGACAGTGCGTGGTCCCCTGAGCACTCCAGAGAGTGACCTTCAAGCACTGAGCTGGAGTACTCTGGGAGTGCTACCAGGTGTGGCATAAAAACAAAAGAACACTTGAGGTGATGAAGAGATAGTTCATTGGGCTGGAGCCCGTGTTTTCTATGCAGGAGGCTTGGGTTCGATCCACCGGTATTGCATGGTCCCTGAGTACCATCAAGAACCATTTCTAAGCACCACTGATGTGACCCAAAAATTAAAAGTGAAAGCACAACAACAGGAAGAAATAATATGCAAGGCCCATAGAAGCATCCTACTGGCAGCTCCCAACTTCGCTTGTAGCCACACTGCTTGGCAGATTGGG
>JAJIBD010009974.1:50000-88155 GCA_021461705.1 Cryptotis parvus | reverse complement strand
GATATAATGCACAAGTCTGTTTTTATTTGAGTGTAACAATTTGTTAAAGTTTAGTTTCCATCTTTGATAGAGCTTACAGTATGAAAATGGAATACTAATTATTATTCTAGAAGAGGGAATATTTTATGACCTCTGAGATTTCACCTTTACCTGGGCTATAACCATTTATAAGCATATATATTGACAAGCATTTCTCTAGGGATTTCTAGCATGTAGAAGGAGTCTGATAATAAATGATAGAACCCTTACTTTGCACATGTGCTTCTGTCATTGATGGAAATTTGAAGCACAAGTGAGCAGCAAAACCCCAGGGAGAAAGAAACAATAGCGCTATTCTTTCACTATTTAGCTGGACCCTAGGAGATGGCGTGCTCTTATTGTCCTTGACAGTAAGATCATTCTAGTGTATTTAGACTGAGAGGTAATTTCAGTGTCCAAATTGTCAAAAGATATTGACTTCAATGCCTGTAGGAAGATTGCCCCCGTGGAGGCGCTGTGATCTTCTTTTGCTCTCCTACATGACTTTGCATGGCTTTACAGCCCCAAGGACAAACTCTGGAAGTGACATACATTTGTGCAGCATCCAGGGCGTACCTGAAAAGACACACATCCTTGGGTTGCAAGCCTTCCTGCAGGGTGGCTATTGACTTGCTGCCAAATTCAAAAGCAGAAGTCTTAATAAGCAAACAGAATTTACTCAAATTTATCATGGATTAAATATATATCACATATGCATGATACCTTTCAGTAACAGTATTGCAGCCACAGTGCCTGAGAGGAAGGACACTAGAATATTGGTGACCTGACATGTTCACTGGTGAAGGGATGGGGTGTTGGAACATTGTATGATTGAAACTCAATCATGAACAACTTTAAAGTATATATCTCATGGAGGTTCAATAAGAGAGAGAAATGTGTGTGTATATCACACAAACACACTTATATATATTCACTCTTTTCGATCACATCTGGCAGTGCTAAGGGGTTACTTCTGACTCTGTGCTCAGATATTATTACTGGTAGTGCTTGGGGGGACAATATGGGCTTAAACCAGGTTCAGCCTTACCTGATGTACTATTGCTCTGGTCCCAAGAACCTTTTGAAGAACACCTCACAATTTCTAGTTTTTTTTTTTAGAAGAGCCTATATTGTTTCCTCAAAAGACTGAAGCAGCAACATTCCTAAAAGCAGTGAAAAAGGGTCCCTTTCCCCCACATCTATGCCAACACTGGTTTTTTTCTATCTTTGTAACATGTGCCAGTCTCTCTGGTGTGAGATGATATTACTTTTTTTTGCCTTTTTGGCTCACAACCAGCAATGCTCAGGGTTTTCTCCTGGCTCTGCACTCAGGAATTACTCCTGGAGGTGCTTGGGGACCATATGGGATGCTGAGGATTGAACCCGGGCCGGCATGGGCCAGCCACGTGCAAGGCAAATGCCCTACCCACTGGCCCACTTTTGTGACTTGCATTTCTCATAGTAAGTAAGATAGTGATAGTGATAGTAAGTCACACAGAGAATGTTTTTTTATACATCTTTTGGTCATTTGAAGGGTTTCTTTGAGGAGTTTTTGTTCATTTGTCTTCATGTTTTTGTATTTTTTTGTGAAATTCTACCAATGCTTTACATACTTAGATATTAACCATATATCATATGAATGGTGGAAAATATTTTTTTCTCCCAGTCTGTAAGCTGTTTTTTAAATTTGGTCATGCATTCCTATGTTCAATATCCATGGTAATTCAGATCAGAAACCACTCAGTTGTCTCAGAGCAGTTGACTAGGTAAAGAAACTATAATACATATACACTCTGGGATCCCACTCAGCTTTTGGAAAAGATAAAATCAGTAAGAAAACAACATACAAAGGCAACAGAGGCTGAGAATTTGTCTTGAGCAGAAAGCTTACCATGTCAGGGGGTGATGCGGGGAGAAGAGCAGGACATTGGATGGGACAATGATGTAGAGAAGAAGACTCTCTGGTGGGGGGGATAGTGTTGAACTGTCTTTTTAAAAGTATTTTATTATACCACCGTGAGATATACAATTACAAAGATGTTCATATTTGGGTTTTGATCATACAGTGTTCCAGCACCCATCCCCCACCAGTGCCCATCTCCCACCACCAATGTCCCTAGTTCCTCTCCTCCCCCAGCCCGCCTCCATGACAGGTTCAGAAACATTCATTTTTAAAAAGTATTTTATTATACCACTGTGAGATATACAATTACAAAGATATACAATTAAAAAGTTCATATTTGGATTTTGGTCATACAGTGGTCCAGCACCCATCCTCTGCCAGTGCCCATCTCCCACCACCAAGTGTTGAACTGTCTTGTACATAAAATCCTACTTTTCACAGTATTATTAGTCATGGTACCCAAAGTAAAGGAACATAATAACATATATCATAAGTAACATTGCATAGTTAATTAATAAATTATATTTGAAGGTGTGTTCCTACACACCTTGTGTTTCAAAAGAGTCTGAAAGTTATCTTTGGGTTTTCTGATTTCTTCACCTGTTGAATTACCCTTTGCTCAGTCCTGGGTTTTGTATTGTAAGTGAACTGTTGCTTTTATCTTTCCTGCAAGCCCTTGGCGTATTCTTTTTTTTTTTATATATATATATTTTTTTGGGTCACACCTGGCAATGCTCAGGGGCTACTCCTGGCTCTGCACTCAGGAATTACTCCTGGCGGTGCTTGGGGACCATATGGGATGCCGGGATCGAACCCAGGCGGCACAGGCGGCCGCGTGCAAGGGCAAACGCCCTACCCGCTGGGCTATCGCTCCAGCCCCCCTTGCGTATTCTTATGCTAGAGCAACGTCCTTTTGTATAGACACAGAAGAGACATTTATAAAGGATAGCTTTTCCTGGAGATGTCTCACTACATATTTCAGACTACAGTCTTCAGGCCAGGTTGCTCAGGTTAATTTTATCCTAATCCCAATGGGATCAAAATCCAGTTGCTTATGTTTGAATCAAGATAGAGTTTGTTCCATGACCTTGCACTTGGTTTATTATCTTGCTTACAACACTTAGTCCATCCCATATTGAATCCAGGTTGGCTTATGGCTCTCCCTGAGTTCCGTGATGAGACCCTTCTTTTGGGTTATAAGGAAATAGAATCAATCAAAGGAGCTGAGATTTATGTTAGGAAATATAAACTCCAGGGATGCCCAGGACTATTTCAAAGTTAATTCACTCCTATATCACAAATGCAAGCCTTAACTGTCTTCCTGTGTCTACACAAAAGGGCATTACTCTAACATAAAAATAGGCGCAAAGGGCATGCAGGGAAGAGAAAAAACAACATCTAACATACAATACAACACCCAAGACTGTGATCAAAAGGTAATCCAATATTTACCCTCCTCAACAGCCAGTTGATCTAAAAGTGTCTTCTTTGATTGTTGTTTCCTTTCTATTCTAAAGCTAGCATTGGCTTAACACATGTTCTAGTTTACTTACAAAATGCCTCAATTGTTGTAAATCATGAAGTTTTCTTGGGGAGGTTTTGAGTCTACAACCATACTTAAAATCTCTTCTTTATAAATATTTTCTGTCTCTCTTGTGTTTAAAAAATTTAACAAAGATTATTTTCAAAAGATAAAGTGGATATAAGAGATTGGGGCTGGAGCAATAGCACAGTGTGGAGGGAGTTTGCCTTGCACACTGCTAATCTGGGTTCTATCCCCAGCAACCCATATGGTCCCCGAGCACCACTAGGAGTGATTGCAGAGCCAGGTGCAACCTCTGAGCATTCCCAGGTGTGTGACCCAAAAAGACAAAAAAAAAAAAAAAAAGATGATGACTCTTCCCCTCCTCCCCACTCTCAGGCCTGACAAAGCAAGTAAAAGAACATGACTTAGGAAGACCCATGCAAGTATGTGATTGAGGGATAAAGTCAGTCCTAACTGTACTTGGGCAAGGAGGGATTTGGGAAATAATCACCCCAACCTGCCTCTGCATGCCCTACAATCTGCTAAGACTGACCACTGTCAAATCTAACCAAACATTAGAGAGCAAAAACAGGAGAATCAAGTCATGTCTACCACTGTGGTTAGTTCCGGGCAGTGACATTCCAAAAAAGACCATAGAGATATATTTATGTCTGGAATATATATGGGGCCAAGGAGTAAAGAAAGACCATTCAGCACAGTGCTTCTTCTCTGATACCACTGCCATGGCCACAAGCTCAGAGGGAAGGGGAGGCCTGGACACGGGATTGCAGCAGCTTCAAAGGAAATACACACTCTCGTTTCCAGCAACACCCCCCCATCTTTTGTGGATAATGGTGCGTCCCACAACTCAGTCCTGTAAAAGGAGATGTGGAAGATGCTGAACCGGACCTAACCGCGACTCCCTGTGAGCACAGGGACCCATGCAGACCCTTAAGAGCTTCTTCCAGTGCTCTCAGAGAAGGGGCCTTTCGTTGGCATGCCGGAGCCATGGACAGAGGCACCTTCCTCCACAGACCCCCAAAGTCCAGTCCTGAGCTGGAAACTGCATGGAACTTCGATAACAGGAGCAGCACTAACAACCCTGCAAAGCTACTGGTAACATTATTGAGCTGCACTAAAGTTCAAGTTGAACTTGGATCGCCCTTCTCTGCCTTCCCTGTCCCCACAGGGTATTACAGTGCTGTCCTGCCACGGGAGATTATATTCTTTAGCTGTCTATAGTTTACATGGAGAAAGTGAAAACAGCTGTGAATGTTCTTGCTGCTCCTATTTTGCAATAATTAGGCAGGCTAAACATTCGCTATAATAAGACCATGGATGTGTCCCTAAGCCTAGTTATATTTTTAAAAAAATTTTTTATACTGCCATGAGATACACAATTACAAAGCTGTTCATGATTGGGTTGCAGTCAACCAGTGTTCCAGCACCCATCCCTCCATCAATGCACATTTCCCAACACCAATGTCCCCAAATTATCGCCTCCTTACCCCAGCTGGCCTCTATGGTTTGGCACTTTTCCTCTTTCCTCTCTATCTCTCCCTGAACCTAGTTCTTTTCTATCTAGGTCTGGTCTTAGAAAATGACTGTGATAATTTTTTTTTTAAAAAGAGGTTGAAAGAGACAAACAAGGGTACCTTTTCAGCAGAACTGGTCACAGGATCAGGGTCACTGGAGCCGGTCTTCTAACTCCGACTCATTTTGTAATATTTGGAAAGCACTTAACCTTTCTGCAGTACAACTTTTCCAATCCATTAAGTGACTATTATAGTACCTTCTCCCTGCTGATATGCAAGGGTGTTGGGTGATTCACTTGTTGATTGCTTGAGAGTTCCACAGAGAGGGCCAGGAACACAGATTGAAGTGGGTGGGATTATTAGTTAGAAAGTCTTTTGGCTTTGGTTGAATTCTCTGATTCTCATTTGCAGTTCAACTGCTTACCTGGGGCGTTCCAATTCCAGCTTACTTATCTGTATCCAATTGTGAAGGTGCTGTGCTATCCTAGCACACATTCCAAGTAAGAGAATTTGAGTCAGCCTTAAGATGAATAAGGAATACACTTAAAGCAGTTTAAGAAGAGAAAGGTTATTTGTGTTTGATGGAAATCAGTTGGGAATATGCTAGATATTATGTCCACTGGCATTTGTGTATTGTCGGGCGCTCGCCGGGGTCCCGACAGTGCCGGGAAGCGAGTTCCCTTCTACCTCCGGGCCGGTGAGGAATGGATGAACACTCAGGGATCCGATGAGGTTTTTAAAAAGACTTTACTTATCACAGGTTCAGGCGTACAAATCAGCAAAAGGAAAAAACCCGATGCTTAGGATTCCAGGCTAGAACCCCAGCCACGTGTAGGCCAAGATGGCGACCACCACGTGTATAACTTCCAAGGGGAAAAACGCTACAAGGCGAGATTCCACCGGGAAGAAGAAGCCCGGGAGAGCGGGAACCGGCAAGTTTATACCCCCCCAGCAACTCAGACCTTCCTCCCATTGTTATGGAAAGCAGGGAGGGTCCAATGCCCTCAGGTAACCCCTCCCTGCATCTCACCTAGGGCCTTTACTGTGCTAATGTTTTGAGCCGGGAAGGGAAGGCCTTTGAAATGTAGAGAAGGGGGTTTCTGAGATGGCATGTCACTGTACCAAAGATCAACACCAATGCCAGTTAAATATTTCTCCAAGCCTTCACAAGTCTCCTCTACTTCATTGTAGTTTTATATTTTATCAGGGAGCCATGCTTGTTTGTTTGGAAGCAAACAGCATTTCTCTCTGGTCTAATTACTTAGGTGTCCTTACGTGGCCAGGCTAATATGCTGGTAAGATCTAGCTAGTCCCACGATGATTGTGATAGCATGGGAGAATATTTATACCAGCTAGTACAGCATACATGGTCAGATAAACTGCCACATTTAGACTACCCCCCCTTATCTACGGAGTGATTTTCGGGAGGCAATCCAGAGCAGATGCAGCGGCCCTTAGGAGTCCTGCAACAGTGTATGACATCTAGCAAACAATGGTTTGGGGTTGAGAAAGGTTAGCTAGCTCCAGGAAACTTTATAAATGCTTGATGCACAATTTACTGGTGTATTTTGGTGTTGGAATCCAGTTTCACGGGCCCCCTGGGATGAACCCAGAGCCACGGCAGAGCCTGGTAAGCTACCCGTGGTGTGTTCAATATGCCAAAAACAGTAACAATGGGCCTCATTCCCAACGAATGGAGATGTTACTGGTTCCTGCTAAAGCAAATCTATGATCAACGGAAGACAAGTGATACAAGTGATCCAGTTTCATATTTCTCGTGTGTGTGTGTGTGTGTGTGTGTGTGTTTGGTCCACCCCTGTACCATGTAAATCATGGTTTATTCATGATTGTGTATGCAGGGATGGTTCCTGTCAAGCTAATGGAACCATATGAGGTGCCGGGATTGAACTGGGGTCAGCTGCATGAAAGGCAAGTACTTTACACACTATACTATTTCTCTGACCACACCCTCCCAAAGGCACAGTTTTTGGCCCCAAAATACCACTTTATAGAGACTATCAT
Source organism: Cryptotis parvus (assembly GCA_021461705.1). Lineage (NCBI taxonomy): Eukaryota > Metazoa > Chordata > Mammalia > Eulipotyphla > Soricidae > Cryptotis > Cryptotis parvus. Next base: position 81,152 of record JAJIBD010009974.1, on the reverse strand, counting down.
ATTTTCTTTATGGATAAGCTGAAAGGTTAATTCAGGGCCCCTCCACATGCTTTGGAAAAATGCAAAACAATGTGAGGTTCTTTGTATTTCTAGATCTCATTTTATTCTTTCAGGGTTGAGAAATAATGTTAAATATGGCTTCATTATAACTTTTGGGAATTAAAAATATCCAGAACATATAAATATTTATCTCGTGGCTTAAACAATCATGGCTCTAAAGAGAAGTTTGTGATGGGATTGTGCTGCTGGCCCTGTTCTCTTTCCCAGAAGTGGCCTTATACCTTAAAGCAGTAGGTTTGCATATCAGAATGCCAGCTTCACCTATCTGCATGAATGTCAGGCCAACAACAGAATTCATTAACTTACCCTACAAGTTGGTAACAATTCCTGGTTATTTTCTGAGTAATGCTAACTTCAGGTATATTCTTAGACCCCTAATATTTTTGGCAAATATATTGGCATACTTTGCCACATATTGTCATCATGCCCTGATATCAAGATGTCTGAAGAAGGCAGGTTTGAGGCTCTTCATATACCTGAAGCAACCAGATGTCATTGGGCTACATTGGCATTTGTGATAGGGTCAAATAAGAAATGTTACTGGTACCCTCTCGAGCAAATCAATGAATAACGGGAGTCAAGTGATCAAGTGATCAAGTGTCATGGCTGCTCCTCATAGAAATGGTAGCAAAAGGAGAAGAAAGTGTATTCAGCTTTTTGGGGATGAAATGTCCCGTATGTCTACCAGCCCCTCTTTCTTCCATCTCTTCTTTTAGGCCCAGTATTTCCTCGGTAAGTTTCAATCTTGTTGATCTATCCAGGGTTGATAGAGCAGTGTTGAAGTCTCCAACTACAATTGTGTTGCTGTCAATGTCTTCTTTGAAGTCTATTAGTAGTTGTTTTAGGTATTTTGCTGGCCCCTCTTTGGGTGCATATATGTTTAATAGCGTGATTTCTTCCTGATATATGCATCCCTTGACTATTAAGAAGTGACCTTCACTGTCCCTTCTGACCTTCTTCAGCCGGAAGTCTATGTTGTCAGATACCAGTATGGCTACCCCAGCCTTTTTGGATGGGTTGTTTGAGTGAAGGATTGTTTTCTAGCCTTTTATTTTGAGCCTGTCTTTGTTCCGATTGTTCAGGTGTGTTTTTTTGAAGGCAGCAGGATGCCGGATTCAATTTTTGTGATCCATTTTGCCACTCTGTGTCTCTTAACTGGTGCATTTAGACCGTTGACATTGAGAGATTATTGTCATGGGATTTTGTGCCATCTTTCTGTATAGGTTGGTTGTTCTTTTGGGTTATGTCTCGGCTTATAGTAGATCATTCAGTCCTTCTTTTTAAGGTTGGTTTTGATTTTACAAAGTTCCTAAGCTGTTGTTTATCCAAGAAGTTGTATAACTGTCCTCAAATCTGAGTGAGAGTTTAGCTGGATAAAGAATTCTTGCTGAGGCGTTCATTTCATTAAGTTTTTTTACTATATCCCACCACTGCCTTCGGGCTTGGAGGGTATCTTCTGAGAAGTCTGCTGAAAGTCGAATGGATGCTCCTTTGTATACAATTTCCTTCTTTGATCTTGCTGCCTGAAGAATTCTGTCTCTGTCTATGGCATCCATTACTTTGACTAGGATGTGTCTTGGGGTCTTTCTATTGGGGTCTCTTCTTGCTGGGCTTCTTGGATCTGGATGCCTTCATCTTTTAACTCGGGGAACTTTTCAGCCAGGATGTTTTTAACTGTTTTAATTTCCTTGGGGTTACTTTCCTGTCCCTCTGGGACTCCGATGATTCTTATGCTGTTCCGCCTGGCTTCATCCCATTGTTCTCTGTTCCATTGCTGATCCATTTCCGATCTTTTTTCCATCTTATGTAGTTCTCTGAGTGCTTTCTTAGCTCATCTTCAGTCTCACTGATTCTCTCTTCTGCTGTCATCCTACTGTTGAGAGCCCCGATTGTGTATTTCATTTCATCTACTGAGTTTTTAAGAGATGATATTTCTATTTGCATGGTTCTCATTTCTGCTCTCATTTCCTCCCCGTAGTTTATTGACTGCCCTTTCAACTGCTTCGTTTAAGTTCTCCTGTATTTTATTGGACATCTGCTCAATTTTTTCGTTGAGCTCCTTAAACATCCTACCAATTTCCTCTCAATTTCATTGTCAGAGTGATCATGCACATCTGTATTCTTTTTTGATTCTTTTTTTTTAATTTTTTTTATTTTTACAATTACAAAGATATACAATTAAAAAGTTCATATTTGGGTTTTGGTCATACAGTGTAGCAGCACCCATCCCGCCACCAGTGCCCATCTCTCCCACCAACGTCCCCGGTTCCCTCCCCCTCCCCCAGCCCTCCTCCATGGCAGGTTCTTTTTTTCTTTTTCCATTTCTCTATCTTTCTCTTTCCTTCTCTCCAGACTATGGATTACAGAACATACATTAAAGGGTTGTCATGTGTATCCTTTTGCCTCTATTTAATGCTCAGTTCTAGGTTGGTATTGGGTACCCCTCACAATTGTTAGCACACTGTTCCATTTTCTGTCTTACCTAGCCTCTGACTCTCTTTTGATTCTTCACGGTCAATTCCTTCATCTGTTCTTCGAGCTGGGGATCTGCGTTGTTTTCCCATGGTGTGCGGTGTTCAGGGATGAGATTCCTCTAGTGTACTGTTTCTTTTTTCTTGAGGGTATTACCTTCTCTTGGTGCTGAATTTCCTAGTTTTAGTATTAATAAGCGGCTGTAAGCAGCCGCCCGGCCCGCCGCCACACCCTCCAGGGACTCTACCTGAGATGCAGACAGGCCGGTGAGAGTTCAAAATGACGGTTTACTTCCCGGTTCCGCCTGGACTTCTGGGGTTGTAGTTCCACCTTCTGCCGAGGACCTGGGGCTCTACCACGGCCCAGGCGCCCACCCGCTACACCCAGGGACTCTACCTGGGATGCAGACAGGCGGTGTGAGAGTTCAAAAATCTGGTAGCAAAAGGAAGTGGTAAAAGACATACCAAGTCGTTCTGAGTTATCAAAACAAATGTTTTATTTCTTTTCCAAAGGAGAAAGTATAGCCTGAAGATAATCTCTTCCATCTTTAATTTATCATGATATTAAATTCTTTTTGGGCTATATAAAAAATACTGAAATGGGGACAAAGGAATGGCAGAACTACAGACCTACTGTGCCCCTTTTCATAGTGAGGAGTGACTTATTTATTAACTGGTCTTTTTTTAATTGCTCATTTGTTTTGTGGCCGCACCCGGTGGTCCACAAGGCTTACTCCTATCTCAAAGGTCAGAGAATACTTCTGGTGGGTCTCAAGGAATCTAATGGAGTGCCGGGGTTGGATTCAGGTTGGCCAGAGAGAAGGCAAGAGCCTTGGTCACTGTATGATCTCTTCAGCCCACTAAGTCTTATTTTTTATCTTTTGCATGAAACATTATACTTTGTATATTTAATTATACACTGATTAAAAACTAGGTGAAAAAATTGCTCCCCAACTAGAGGCTCAGGCAAACCATCTATAATTAATAGGTGATGAATGTTTAACACCACAGCATTAGAGATGTTAATTTGGTTGCTTTTAGAAATAAGAAATCTTATGAATAAATGAAACGGGCATGTATGCTTATTGTAAGAGAATTGAAACAGAAAATCTCAGAGTGTGTCTTTGTCCTATTTGCATGTCCCCAAGCCATGCACTGTCACTTCCTTTGAGGCACCTGTCCCCTTTCTCTAGGATAAGTCTTTTAGCAACTTTTCAGAAGCCTGTTTTCCTGCATACACACATGCAGTGTCTTTTGCATAGTCATCCAAAGCTACAGCACACTCATGCCATTTAAAAATTTGTTTTTTTGCAATGTAATTTTATATTGTCAACCTATTTTTGTTTTGAGATGATAAAATCTAGTACATTCATCCTAATTATTGCAAATTAGTCCCTTGAAATATATGCCAATTTATTTAAACAATTCCCAGTTGACTGATAGTTAAGTTGTTACTAGCTTTTAGCTATTTTCAATAAGCTCTCATAGAGATTTTTATTCAAATCATCTCTACCCATGAGTGAGGGGAGCATTTGGATATTTTCTAGGATATATTATTCAAATTACTTGGAGTTCTGTGGATTTATTGCCAAATTAAAAGGGAATGTTTGTTTTCTGACTTGCGCTATCAGAAAGTATTTCTGTTTGTTTATTTGTGGGCCACACCATGGTGCTCAGTGCGTACTCCCTGATTTATACTCTGGAATTACTCCTGGAGGTCCTCGGGGAACCATTTTGGATGCTGGGGATCCAACCAGGTAGGTCATGTGCAAGGCAAACGCCAACTGGTTGTGCAATTGCTCTGGCCCCAAGAAAGAATATATATTTTTTTTGGATTTAATTTTATTTTATTATTCCCCCCAAATATTATTACACCATTTTAGACATACAATTGAAAGATGCTCATGTAGAGTTTTGGTTCCACAGTGTTCCAACACCCATCTCTCCACCCAAACCCATCTCCCATCACCAATGTCCCCACCTCCCTCCCCCTCCCACACCTCAACTACTTGGCGGGTTCTGTATGTCATTTCTCTCCTCTTTATCTCTCCCTCCCGCCAAACTTTCCTGCTCTTCGTGGAATGCAGTGCATTAAAAGACATTACTGTTTCCACTATTTTAATGGACCCTGCTGCTGCGGCGCCGCGCGACCTGGGCTCGAACTGGTTTTGCTCTGTTGAACTGGTCGTGAGGCAGTTTCCCAGCGTCCAGACAGTCGAAAATGGTGGCTAGTGTGATGGGCGAGTCTCATCCGGCTGCTTCCGGGACCCCCCAGAGGTGACGGGCCCACTCCCCAAAACCCGTCCCTGCCCTCCTGGGGGTCCCATAGTCAGCTGGTCCCGGGGCAGGCTGAGTTCCAGCCTCCCCAGCCGCTTGTGAGCCAAGAAAGAATATTTTTATCCAGGTCTTTGTAAATTTGTAAACTCAGTTTGTAACCAGTCACAAACTAACTTGTAAACTGAGACCTACACAGTGGGAGCGTGGTGTGTTGTCTTTGGACACTAGTCAAGGAAAATGGGATTCTGATCAATGGTGCTTTGACTTCAGTTTACCATTGACATAGCATGCAGGAAGAGCTGGAAGGGTTTACCAGACAGGGAGGTTGCTAAGAGTGTCCAGGAGCACCAACCCTACCTAGGAACATGTTACAAAATTAGCAGGTGCCATGCTTGTCCTCCTCACTCTACATTCTCTTTGTGGGGTGCACCCAGCAATCTGTTATACCCGTGCGTGAGGTGATTTTGGTGCTTCCAAAGTTTGAGACCACTACAGAGAGCAGAAGAAGCCTCAATGGATGCTGTCTCCTAATGTTTGTTACCATGTTTCTTCTTGAACCTGGACTCTCCTGGTTTACTTTGAAGGTGGCTTATGTTGCATTTGGGTGGGGTAAGGGACCCAAGCCACTTAGTGGAGTCATTACCTTGCTAAAAGACAACTCCTATCCCAGAGTTATCAAGCTCTACATACTATTTTTTTTTTGGGTCACACCTGGCAATGCTCAGGGGTTACTCCTGGCTCTTCACTCAGGAATTACTCCTGACAGTGCTCAGGGGACCATATGAGATGCCGGGATCGAATCCGGGTCAGCCACATGCAAGGCAAACATCGTACTTGCTGTGCTATCGCCCGGCCCCTACACACTAGTTCTTAACGGTGATTTGCAGTAGAGGTGGCTGACTGTTAACAGTGCAGTTTTCTTGTCTAATAAAAATATGTGGCCTGGGGCTGGAGTGATAGCCCAGCAGGTAGGGCGGCCTTGTTTGCACGCCTGCCAGCCCATGCCGGCCCGGGTTCGATCGCTGGCATCCCATACGGTCCCCGAGCACTGCCAGGAGTAATTCCTGAGTGAAGAGCCAGGAGAAACTCCTGAGCATTGCCGGGTGTGACCAAAAAAAGCAAAAAAGAAAATGTGGCCTTACTCCTTTTTATTAATTTCTTCTTCTGTAAGAAGCATAGGTGCATTGTATAGTCCTCTGTGCTCAGTTTACCTTTTCCTTTTCTTCTTTTTGTTTGTCTTATTTTGTATTGGTTGCTTGTCTCTCATTTATGAACATATATGAGTATTTTAAATTGTGTGTTTGTGGTGCTAGGAATTAAACCCAAAGCCTAAAGTATGAAAGAAAAAATACTCTTACACTGAAATTTAGTTCCCAGCCCTGAACAATTTTAATTTGAAGAAAATTAGCCCAGTGGCCTTTACACTACTAGTTTGTTTTTACCAGTTTGACTCTAACCTACATAAATGGCATTTTGTCACTTATCTGAACTTAGTCACAGTATTTTTTTTTTTGGTGCATTACACATACTTAAGTTTTATGTTGTCAAATTTATTAGTTTTAACTTTCTGAAGCTAGAACTTTATTTGAGCATAAATCTTCCTAACTATAGGATAATAAAAAACTTCACATTTCCACCCAATTTTATGTTCTATTTTCAGTATGTAAATCTTTGCTGTAAATCGAATTAAATGTTACATAAGGAGCAAAGTATCACATCAACTTACATTTTCCAACCATTATAAAAGCTGTCATTTATTAATTTATTTTTTCTCCAATGACTTGGAATAGCATGTTAATCATATCCATAATTGTGTAGAATATTTATGATTATTTTTAGGATCTATTCTATTGATTGAGATTGCAATTAATTTATAGCACAACATGAGAAATAAAGACTTTCAGTATAAACTTTGGGCCAATAATTCCTCAGGAGTGATTTAACTCTTCATCTATAGTTCTTTTTTAAAAATTTTTTTTTTATTATATCACCGTGAGATATATAATTACAAAGATGTTCATGTTTGGGTTTCAATCATACAGTGTTCCAGCACCCATCCCTCCACCAGTGCCCATTTCGCATCACCAGTGTCCCCTGATTGTCTCCCCCACACCCCCAGCCGGCCTCTATGGCAGGCACTTTGCCTCTTCTCTGTCTCTCTGTCTCTCTCTGTCTCTTCTCTCTCTCTCTCTCTCTCTCTCTCTCTCTCTCTCTCTCCCTGCTCTTACACATTGTGGCTTGCATTTAGAGGTTATCATGTGTATCCTTTAGCCTACATTAAATGTTCAGTTCTAGCCTGGTATTATCATTTCCAACAATTATTAGTACACTGTTCCTTTCTCTGTCTTACAACATTTCATTTATATATAGTGGCGTTATGTAAGTTTCCCATGCAGTGTAATGTTTTAAAGGCTATTTCCCTTGTTATAGTTTTTATTGCTAATGATTTGTCCATAAGAAAGTTTAAATCTTTACATATTGATTTCAGAGATAATAATCTTTCTAAATTCTCGTTAGTCATCAGCTTTTTAAAATTCCTTAAGGAATTTTCAAATTTTCAATAATCATTTCGAAATAATTAGACCACTAGACATCCATTGTTCATCGATTTCCTCTAGCGGGTGCAGGTATTTCCATTTGACCCTATCACATGCCAGTGTAGCCCAATGGCATCTGCTTGCTTCAGGAATATGAAGAGCCTCAAACTGTTCGTTCAGGGTCTTGACAAAGAAGTCTGACCATCTTGTAGGTGGGCGGCCATGTGATCTTTTGACGTCCCCTGGGATCCAGTCAGTAATGGCTCTAGTCCAGGGATCATCTCCAAATCGTGTTACATGTCCAGCCCATCTGATTTTCTAAGCCTTAGCAAACAAGACAGCATTCCTGATTCTGGAACGGCAACAGAGGTAGGAACTCTGGATTCCTTCTCTCACTTGAGTGAGGTGTGATATTCCAGGCATAGCTCTTTTGATTCCTCTTTGGTAGATCCAAATAGCGTTCTCATCCTGTTTTCGTAGGGGCCCAGGTCTCTGAGGCATGTGGAGAACTGTGGAGTTGAAGAGATGTTCCTGGAGCCGGAGGTTCTTTGTTCTTTTAGCTATTTCTTCAATGCTTTTGAAGGCAATCCATGCCGCTCTCTTCCTCCTGCGCAGCTCAGGTTTTAGGTCGTTCATCATGTTGACTTCTTGACCTAGGTACACATAACTGCTGCATTCAGAGATGTTTGTTCCATTGAGAGTGAATGGGGCCTCTGGAACTAGTTCATTTTTCATGAACATAGTTTTGTTGAGATTCAGCTGTAGACCTATCTTTCCACATTCTCGGTTGAAGTCAGCCAGCATTTGTGCCGCTTGGCTAATGTTTGGTGTTATTAGAACGATGTCATCAGAGAAGCAGAGGTGGTGTATAATAATTAGAAGCAGAGGTGGTGAAATAATTAAAAACTTCTTTTTTGTTGCTTTGTCTTTGTTTTTAGGCCACACTCAACAGTACCTAGGGTTTACTCCTAACTCTAAATTTAGTGATCACTCCTGGTATGCTCTCGCAACATGTGGGGTGCCGGGAATTAGGATTACTTCCTAGGAATTCTGACCTTCTAAGAAGTAACTAATGTTTGGTGTTTTTGTTTTTTTTTTTGTTAGAAAGATGTGTCAGGAGAGAAAGAAGGTAAATTTGTTGAAGAGAACACAGGTTTCTCCAGACTGAAAATAACAAGCAAAAAAAAGAAGTGAACAAGTTACAAGTTTAATGGTGAACACAGATTTAAGAGCAAGCAAAATTAATTTAAGATCAAAGTTTTGATAATTTACTTCTTGACCTTTTCTTGTACATGCATGGACATAAGAATTTTCTGCTTTTGTTAATTTATCTCAGTGATTTTAATGCCAACATCTATTTTCTACTGCAAAATGGATTTTCCTAGTGTTATACAGCATGCTGCACAATTGTTCATTCAACCATCTTTAGAGTCTGGCCGCACATTTACACTTTCATGCTGCAGTGAACAGATTTGTTTGTGCACACTTTGAGTTTTCCTAGTTCATAATTCTAGAAGTAACTTTGTGGATATGAGAAAGTACAGAGTAAAATTTTGCTAAAAACTGAAAACTATACATTCAAAACTCTTTTCCAAGACCAGTGATGTAGTAATTGTGGTAGATCACAGGCTTTGCATGTGTGAGTCTCTGGGTTTGATCCGGCACTGAACACCCCAAATAAGCTCCCACTGCAATGTCACTTCCACAGCAATACAGAAAAGAAAATAAGAAAAGTTTGTTTCAATTTACTTTCTTATTAATATGAATCTATTTCCCTACTTATAATTTCAAAATAGGTAAGTTGCTGCTTTTTCATTTTTTTTGTCCACTAGTTAAATTTAGTTTTTTAGGGAATTATTTCAACTTTTCCTATTCTAAACAATGATGGCATTTTATCCTATTTAAAAGCTATTCATGAGACCGTATTTCTTCTGTGAATCTCTGTTCACTTTCAGTAAATATTTTTCTTTAACACAGTTTTTATTGATTTCTTTTAATAGTCAAGTCTTTTAATGTTATGGGTTCTTTTTGTGGTGCCCACATTTTTTTTGTTGGTACTCCACCTGGCAATGCTCAGAGTTTATGCCTGACTCTGTGCTTAGTGGTAACTCCTGGCTGTGTGTGTGGGACACTATAATCTGTGCTAGGGATTAAACTGGGTCAAGCAAGTACCTCAACCCCTGTTCTCTCTGTGCCTAACTTAATGACTTTCATTTCTTTCATTTAGAAGAATAGTCCCAACTTTAAAATTAGATCTGTTTCTACATTCAACATATTACAGTGTTCTACATTTGATGTTTGATTGTGAATTTTAAATTTGTCCATAGCTAACTGTTTTTTCTTAACAGTTTCTTAACAACCATTGGTTGTTAATTTGTTGGTCTTTAACTCCCCTGATTTGAAATATCATCTGATTTATCAGTTGATCTGAACATATTTACATATTTCTGGACTGAAACCACACTGTCAGACATATTTAGAACAATGAGAAAGTGCTACCTCATCATTCTTTCCAAACCTTTTCCTGTTATCTCATTTGAGATGTCCTTTGGGAATTTTGATCAGGAATTGTATCCCATCCAAAACTGAAGAGATCTAATATTTCCAAAGTTGAGTCTTTCAACTCAGAAATATAACTTATTCTTCTGTTATTTTAGAACTTCTTTTAACTGTTTAGGCAAAATGTTAGAAAAGCCTTTAAAATTAATTGTGTATTTGTGTTATATTCTTTAGTATCATGATAGGAACTTAAATACATCTCCGGAGCTGGAGAGCTAGTTCAGTGGGTAGGACTTTGTTTTGCATACCGCTGACCTGAGTGTGGTCCTCAGCACCCCAGGTGATCTCCAAAGAATTCCATAAACGATCTCTGAGTACAGAGCCAGATGTAGTAATTCCAGAGAAGAGTCAGGTGTGCCCCCAACTAAATGAATAAATAAATAAATAATTTTTTAGGTATAATAAAAACTATTGGGCCGGAGTCATAGTCCAGTGGGTAGGGTGTTTGCCTTGCATGCAGCCAACCTGCATTCGATCCCTGGCATCCCATATGGTCCCCAAGCACCGCCAGGAGTAGTTCCTGAGTGCAGAGCCAGGACTTACCCCAGAGCATCGCTGGATGGACCCAAAAAGCAAAAAAAAAAAAAAAAAAAAAAAAACTATCATGAATTTTCATATGTTGGTCTTGGATTCCCCTTCAATTTTCTGTTTAGTTTACTAATAGAATTTTTTGTATGTTATAAATGAACACTCCAATAGTCTGATAATAGTAACTTTGTCCTTCCTTAACAATATTTATATTTACCTTTCTTAATAGTATAAAACTTTTGGCTGTTTCTCAGCCAAACACTTTCCCTGTAATAGATATTTACTGAGTTCAGAGTGCTTGTTTTGGATGCTAAATCCCATTGTGCAGTGTATTTCTGAATTGCTCCTATTTGGGGTGGATTGACTACGTCATCACTTTGCAAATGAGTTTTTTAGCCAGATGGATTATGAGAATTCCTGGTTTTTGCCCTTTGATTTGAGCTCTAATCACTTCTGACCTGGCTACAGGTGAAGATGACCTAAACAGAATGTAGAGACTCACAACCGCTCTGGGGGTGAGCAGGCCAAGCACTTGTGGGTGTGAGGACTGGGAAGGAGCTTTGCTGTGTCAACACTGCCTTTCTCCAGTTAATTACCTGAAACGCTTCACACGCTTTCATCCCTGCTCTCCTCCGCTGACCGTGGTGTCGTTCTAGAGTTCTGTGGGGAAAGCATATTATTTCGGGATGTTTTTCTTGTCTGTTGAAAGGTGTTCCTCGGCTCTTTTGGGAGGCATTGCCACTCTAATACTATTGCTCTTTTATTTCTAGCCAACGCTCGTTTTTCTGGACTGCTGGTAAAGGTCTTTCCATTACTGTTCTGCCTCTGCTTGCTTCCTTGTTGGCTTTTTGAAGGGACATGTTGGTGTGTAGTCACACAGGTGTCAAGTTGGATCCCGTTTTGATTATGACACTATTCAGGGTTGGAAATTTACTCAAATCAGGATGGAGAGAGACTGGAGAGGGAGTAGGAGCAGCACCCACTTACAAGTTAAGAGAAAAACCTTAAGCAAGTTATTGCAATGGGGTTTATTATATAACAGGTAAACAAATGGAAACATTAAAAGAAAGATGGGTATCATTTATCGTTATATCATAGCAGTGTTAGTACTTAGGTATATTAACTTTCAGTCTTTTCCTTATACTTATTTTTACCTTCTTGTGATTATGTCTACTCTTGCATTTTGTATTTACTTTCCCAATTAGCATCTTAACACATTTCCTAAATGACTAGGAATATTTGTGATTAAAGTTTTACCATGAGAATAACATTTCACCATGTTGAGCTATTTGAGTTCATTTGACAAAGTTGGCAGTTTCAATTTTAGCAAAAATTATTATTTTTGTAGATCTTTTTTTAGTTTTTTTTAAAAAACCATAACACAAAAATGTACTGATCCCAGATGAGTAATTTGTTTCTTTTTTGTGTGTGTCTAAGAAAAAATGCATGATCCCAACAAGATAGAGAATCTTTATTTAAATTATTTTAATTATTTAACTGGAGTTATTTAAAAGCTCAAGTGATGAATACCAATGGGAACCTTGCCATGTTTGAATTATTTACTTAGATTAGATTCCTAGAAATGAAATAGCATGTTCTCATTTTATGACATTTTTAACAGATTTAAAATTTTTTTAATCAAAATGCTTCCCAAAGGGTTAGATTAATATACCTTACGACCATTCCCAAAGGTTTAGATAAATATGCCATCCCACCATTCCCAAAGGTTTAGATAAATATGCCATCCCACCATTCCCAAAGGCTTAGATCAATAGACCTACCCACCAGGTAGTGGAAAGTGTTAGTCCTCTCTCTGTGATCTTTTTGGTGCTTTTGGACTAGCCCCTTGCACAAAAGCAGATTTGTTTTTCTGAATGCAAACTGTGATTCTGTCAAGCCGATACCTGTCCCCATCAATGACAGCGCCGTGTGTGGCCCGCATGCATATTTAGGGTGTCAAAAGAGCCCACACCACCCATGGCTGTTTTCAGTCACCTCTAAAATTTCCCAAAGGCAGTCTTGCCAATGGCAGCGGTTGTCAAGGGCCTGCTTATTCACGCCAGCCTCTGTCGAGGAAACCCTCTCTCTGTAGCTATCCTGTCTTCTTTCAGAGAGCCTGGAGAATTGCTTATCATTGGACCTCAGAAACTCACCAGCTCCTGTGACCTTTCTTGCTTCAGTGCACGGAGCCAGTTCCTGTCCAGATTGTTTTTCTCTCACTCTCCTTTTCCCACTCCCATTCTCACTGCCTTACTCTGTCCCTTTAGAACTGTACACAATTTTCTTTGGTTCCTTTCTCCCCCATACAGTCTGTCTGACCCAGGTCACCCTATCAGTCATCCCAAAGCCTGAGTTTTCATCAATGTTGCTTATGATATATTAGTCTTCAGTCAATATTGTTTCCTTTTTCCCTATTGCTTTCCTGAGATCTGTACTGCATGCAGGATCCCTTCTCTCTGATGGGTTTATGTTCTCTAATTTGGTTACATATGTTGCCCTACTCCTTAGCTGAAAAAAGGCCATGGAAGAGGGAACACTTTCATAACTTGTTTTAAAACCTGCTTCTTGCAAGCCCTGATGCAGTCACATAGGGTGAATCACTCCCGTGTCTATGTTTTGGGAGGGTCCTATGGGGTCAGATCGAACCTGGGTCAGGCAAGCACCTTACCTGCTGTGCTATCCCTCCAACTTCTCATTCTTCTTATTTTTTTAATTTTTTTTCTTTTTGGGTCACACCTTGCGATGCTGAGGGGTTATTCCCGGCTCTGCACTCGGGAATTATCCCTGGCGATGCTCAGGGGACCGTATGGGATGTGGAGGATCCAACCCGGATGGGCTGCAAGTAAGGTCAATGCCCTACCGGTGCAAAGCTCAGAACCCTCACCTATAGCTCAGACCCCTAGCCTCTCATTCTGGAGGTTATTTCCACAGAAAAAGTTGGAGCATTGGCTACTTGGACAAGCTTGGGCGTCACTAGAGATTCGGATTCGTTGTGGCAGTGAGCCGGAGCTGGAAGGCCGAGGAAATGCTCGGCAGCTCACGTGGGCTTTGGGAGGCAGCAGCCCAGAGGGGCACCCCGAGATATATGCTAATTAGGAACTGGACTCAGGCAGGAAGAAGCTTGCCAAGCTGCCATCCAACCCTTTCTCGAGCAAATCTGGAAGATGAGTTTTTTTTTCCTGCTCTCTCTTGGCTGAACCCTGAGGAAACTACTGCCATGTTTGCGTGCACACCAAAGTAACTGCTTCTTTGTTTGCTATAGGTCTTTGACATTTGTGAGTGAAAAATCCCAGTATGTGCTAGAACTCAGTGATTAGGGAGCCAGTCCCTCCTTTGGGAGTCTTAAAAAGTTGGAGAGCCAAACTCACCTTGAAAAAGAAAATGGGTAGTTGGGGGCTTTTGTTCTAGGGATAAGGGATTGTCTTGTGGTAGGGTTGATGGTGTGAATGATAACTGTTGGTGTGAATGGCAACTGATGGTTTGGTTTTCAGACCTGTTTCATTTTTTCTCAGCTACCTGAGCTGTAGAAGTCACACAGCACCGTCTCAGACACAGCAACTGTATGGCTAGAGTGTGCAGGGGAGGGGGACATGCAGGAGATCCTAAAGTCATTATCTTGGTCTACTATAGTAATAGTTTATCATAATCAACACTTCATCTATGCTGTAAGGAAGAGTTGAAACTTGAAGCCAAACTATCACTGATTTGAACTGAGAGAGAAAATACACCAGCTGAGGATTTGCCCTTGTAAGACAGACCTGCCGTGAGAGATAAATAGAGAACGTGCTTAAGAAGTTCAAGGACTGATATTTTTTCTGTGGATATTCTGGTTCAACTTCCAAATCGCCTCTGGGTCAAGACAGTGAAAACGGTTTGGAGTTTAAAAATAGTAACTCAGAGGAGAAATATATCTTTTATTAGCCTTGCAACCATACAGGAAATGAAATTAGCATTTGCTTGGAGTGGTCTAGTCATGCCTAAAGCAAACTTTCTGTTGCCTTAACCTCTCTGACCACACCACAGAAAGTCTTAGTAAGTAAATATTTATCAAAAGATTCCAGAGCTCTCTGATAAAAGAAGAGATCTTAAGAACAGCTTCCTTATTCTGTGGTGGTCTAATATTTGCTAAACTTATTTATGCATGTGCTCATACAGTTCGTATCTCATACTGTTTGGCAACACATGCAGTGAAGTTTTTGTTTCTTTTGAACCTTCCTTTTTATTCCCTTCCGTGCTCACAATTAAAATACACTCTTGGCTGGGCGGGATACAGTCATGATGCCGCTCTCTTTTTCTGATGTTTATGAAATATGTCAACACCCTATAGTGAATTCGCATTGTTTTGCCACCCTGCTTTCCATCAAAGAAATAAAATAAAAACCCTCCAGAACAGACTCAAACGTTTTATCTCTCAATTTCAGAGGTGGAAAAAATGGGTAATGATGGTAGCTGAGACTAGGAGAAGATTTGCTGTTTAACTCCAAGGCTTGTGAACTCATCTGGGGGGCGGTAACCATGGGCAGACTCCCAGTGCCCGCCCCTCGCTCTCCTCCTGCGCTGTTCCTCTGAATAAGTGAGTCTCCCGGAGAGGAGGATGGCAGCAGAGGGCACCAGCAATTGGGTGTGGCTGCTGCAGCTACTCAGGGGTTGGCAGCGAAGCAGTTTTGAAAAAGAAAAGTAAAACCTGGGGGACACTTGTTAAGGCTTGACTCCTGGTGAAATTTGCCTGTCAGAACAGGTGATACATTTGGACATAACATTCTCCATTTCTTCTTCCAGCACTTTGCTCCTTCATTTTCAAGGCTTTCTGAATTTTTGTTGCAACCTACCCTTTAAGGGTGTGTGTGTGTGTGTGTGTGTGTGTGTGTGTGTGTGTGTGTGTGTGTGTAGGGGTGTGTGTAGGGGTGTGTGTGTTTTAAATACATGGATGGATTTGTTTGTAATCTGGCCACTTTCTGGACAGCAATGCCATTCTACTCTGTCTAATGCCTTGCCCACTGGCCCCTTCACTTTGGTCCAGCAGTTCAGAGGCAGAGAAGGACACAAACAAACAAAGAGATGGACACACGGGGACTGTTGAAGCTTTGGGTCACCTGGGCAGCCATCAGTCAGTCTCGCAAGCAGGACATTTATTCAATACAGCACTGCTCCTCCACCTGTCCCCTGGGAGCCCAACAGGTGAGCCATTGCTGAGAGAGACATTCAGGACAGTTGGTGAGCACATCAGCGGTGAAAACCAGAGGCTGCGGGATTCTACACAGCAACCACAGGTACCCTGGAAACAAAGTCTGACAGTTTCTTACTCTATTTTTGCCCATGTTGCCCCATCTTAAAAGACCCTAAACAGTCTTATTCTATGCTGGTTTGGAATTATTATTATTTTAAAAATGTATTATTTATACATTATTATACATTATACTCACGAGGTGCTCGGGAGGGATGGTGGGTTCTAGCCCTGGCCCGCCACCCCAGCAGAGCCTCACAACAAGCCAGATGACCCCCACTCCATGAGAGCCTCCACTTTCCACATCCGGACTTCTCTCTAGTCAAAACTCCACGCAGCAGACCAGCCTATCACATGCTGGATTTAAGATGACTACAAGAGCATGCTACCCGCACGGCAGAGCCTGGCAAGCTCCTTGTGTCGTATTTGATATGTCAAATACCAGCAACAATTATAGGCCTCATTCCCATGACCTGATGGAATGGTTTGAGGCTCTTTATATTCCTGGTACAAGCAGATGCCCTTGGGCTCTACTTGCATGAGACAGGACATATGGAGATGTTACTGGTGCCCTCTTGAGCAAATCGATGAAGAATGGGAAGATAGTGATACAGTAATACAGTGATATTATTTATTTATTATTCAGTTATTATTATTATTATATTTTTGCAGCTGCCAGATATTTATCATCCATTCCATTCTTTGCTGCTATGTTATTCTCTCCTGGGTGCACATTTTGTAAACCCTTTGGCTTCTAAGACAGAAACTATGTTTCCTAGGGCAATAGCCCAAATGATGGGAGCAATGAGGGATGTCCAAATCTAAGGTGCGGAGAAAGCAGAGAATGATGGTGTGGACGAGATTAGGAAGCAATGTCCATGGAAATGTTGCTTCCCTTCAATCTTAGGGACATTTTAAATTGTTTTGAATCACTGAAGTGCATTTAAGACTTATGAAGAAATCTTCATCCGGAAGAGTTCCTTGACAAGAGTCACTAGACTGACTTACACTAAAGGGTTCCTGCTATGTTATATTGAGGAAGGAAAGATGGTTATCCTCAAATTGCAAGTGATGTATCTGAAGTTCAGCGAAAACACAACAGTGATAAGTGATTTAATCTGAATGGAAACTGGAGCTCTCACTTAGGGGTATAGATTTTTGTAGGAATCTAATTTTCCAAATGGAAAGTAAATGGCATCCTTAAAGCATATAGATTTGCTTTTTTTTCTAAAATAATAGTAGTAGTACCAATAGTAGCAGTAGGTAGGATGGGTGATGGGGAGGTGTTTATGTACACTGAGGGAAGGAAAGACTCGTTAGATTTGGAGTCTTGGGTGTAAATAAAACAGCTTCTTTGGGGTTTTATTTCATAGCTCATTGACACTTGTGAGTGGAATTAAGGCTCTGATCCAAGATCTGACCTCTAATTCCCTGCTGTAAAAAGCTAAAACAAAAGGGAAGCCATCATTTGCCTTAATAGATTGTGCTGTTTCTGTACACAGAGACAGCAAGATTCCAATTAAAAGGCTACTGATTGCTCATAAATTAATGCTATCCATTCAAAAATCAATGGTGACTGAACTTCTTTCAAGATTTTTATTGTGAACCTTCTTAGTCCCTGTGCTTTGCTTATTAAAGTTCCACTGTAATTGTATGCCCAATTAACATGGCCAATTCTTTCACTATTAACATAGACTTTTTGATTCTAATCTAGTTAGCCCTATTACTCACTGCAAATGAAAATCAGTGGGATCGTACAAACTCAAATGCTTTCCTTCACCTGCTCCCAGACATAATTTATATGACTTCATTCTTTTGAGCCCAAAGCAGGAAATATCTTCAGTTCTTTGGAACAGGAAAAAAAAAGGAAATCACTGGGAATAATATAACAAAGCAAAACACCAAGAAAATAGGGCAGAGAGCACAAACTATGTCATAGGAAAGTCATGACTATCAACGGGGATTGGCTATGAGGCCAAATCACCATCAAATGTGTTCAGGGAAGCGGAGTATGGATCTCTGTGTGTGGCTGCCCGAGCGTTATGTGAATGAAATCTGAAAGGATGACATCTTGGGAAACTGTCAGCGTCCAGCTCAAGGCTGGATGTGAAGGAAGATGACTTGCAGAAGTTCAAAAAACACACATTTCTGAAGACAGATGTGAGCACCGTATGGGCCTTCTTGAAATTGATCTTCCAGTTCATTGACCAAGGAGAGGGAAGTACCAGTGTCCATCAGGTATATTTGTGATTCACTTTAATCCTGCAGTAGCCAGAGATTTCATCCCACTTCTTCTATTGGTGTTACAGCTAAAGTACATTAAGGGTAAGCAAAGGAATAGATTCTGCCTACTTTTGCATTTCTATTTTGAACAGAAGTGTTCATTTACAAAATTAATATCTGCTTTTTTTGCATTAATGGGCTTCCTGATGGCCCAGCGGGGTGGGAGAAAGGGCGGAATTCTAGGAAAGAGGTTTATTAATTAGAAACATTCCCTAGGGATCAGGAGACTCGGGTTCTGATGTGAATCTAGCTTCATCACATACTGATTGCAGGTTATTTATTTTCTCTGACTGTTTATAAAGAAAGTTGTGCCAAAGGACTATATCCCTTGCACATCTAAATAAAATGTGTTCTATGGTGGGGCCTGAAATAGCATCTGCTAATAGAATTGAAAAGAGGTATGTGCCTCACATGTCAGGGTCATAATTAGTTACAATAGATATAGTTTCCCCACGCATTGTACTTCCGGCCTACTGCATAAGGGGTTTGAAATACATTTTTATCAACACAGTGAAGTTGTGGGTTGAGTTCATTATGCCTATGGAACATATTGCAATAACCCCTAAGCACAAAGCCAGTTCAGATCATCACATCATTAATCTAAATTAGATCTATTTTCCATCAGCAAAGAGTGTGATTTGATTTATTTTCATTCAAATAAATTGTTAACTTGCATCCTGGTGCAAACCATCTCAGTTTAGAATGTAATTCCAGGATGATTAGCTAGTTAGAAAACTAGTTAGGTAGTTAGCTACAGCAGGAGCCTTATTATGAGTATTTCTTTAGTATTTCTTAATCTGTACATGAAAGAATGGCCCTCAAGAGCAATGATTTTTCTGTTTACCTTTCTTGGTTTGGAGTCTGAAAAGCTGATATACTATGGGGCAAGATATCTTAGTAGCTGCCAGGACACGTGAGACATAAAACTTTCTTTTGTGAAATGGGAAAACCGTGGTTCTAAGGTGAAAACTAGCAGCTCTTGGGCATTTTATGAAACAATTTTTTTCAGAAACTATACAGATGAAAGTTGGGAATCAAGAAGTGGATTAATTTAAAACTGCTGTGATACATATGGACTGGAAACTGGAAGTGTTCTTGTATATAGTCAACGGAGGAGGGACAAAGGCCATGAACTTTTGAAGTTTTTTAATTTTTTTTTTTTGGTTTTGGGCCACCTCTGCCGATGTTCAGGGGTTACTGCTGGTTCTTCACTCAGAAGATACTCCTGGTCTTCACCTAGGAATCCCTCCTGTGATCCTCAGGGGACCATATGGATGTTGGGGATCAAACCTGGCTTGGCAGCATACAAGGCAAGTGCCATAGCCACTGTACTATCTCTCCATCAGGGACATAAACATTTCATTAGTATTTCATGCCAGTAATGTCCATATGGCAAAGGTGTCCTTTGTTGGTGACCTACAAACATGGTGTATAAACTCCTCTGAAATGAACTGGACATTGGTAACTGTTCATAGTCATATTTCTACATACCCCAGACTGGAACTACACTTCGCCTCTCACAAAATCTCTCTCCTTCCTCAACAACACCTATGTATGTCAAAACAGTCTTCCAAATGAGGTAAGGTCCAACCCGTAGAGACTAAAAAGTCTTTTTTAGAGCAGTTTTATTTTTTAGAAGGTTCAGTGTGTACTAATTTGATCTTTATGTTGAAGTGTCCTGCTGTAACCTAAATTGAAACATCAATGGATGTGGCGAGCTTTCAAGGCAGAGCACTTCTTTTTCATGCTCTTACATAATGTTACCAAGGCCCCCTTTATCAGTTGCTGCATCCTGCTCAGAGCATTTCATAAATATATTGCCTGCAGTATAGTGGACCAAAGTGATATTCGTATCACCTTCAATCATATAACGTAAAAGTGAAAGGTAATGCTGCTCTCAGGCAAGACCATAAATGTAGATGCTGTCTGTTTTTTGTGAATGTAATAGGCTGCCCACCTTCCTTATGCTAAGAAGAAAAGAGAATGCAGAATTTTCTGGTTCATGTGGTATAGTCTGTGTTTTAGGCCACAGTCAGCAGTGTTTGAAGCTACTTCCAAATCTGGGTTCCGATTGCTTCTATTTAACATAAGACTCTGTGTACAGAACCCATCCTTGGCTGCATACAATGGTGGTATATTTTGCACTAGAAACTGAATTCATTTAGAACCAAAGGTACCATGATTGCACAATAGTGGAAATTGCACTAATATTTTGTTCATTTGAGGTATTTTGTTTTCTCTCAAAATCCATATACATTTTATTTTATTTTTTTATTATATACCATGAGATATACAATTATAAAGATGTTCACAATTGGGTCTCAAACATACAGTGTTCCAGCACCCATTCCTCCACCAGTGCCCCATTCCCACAACCAATGTCCCCTGATTTCCTCCCTGCTTCCCAAGCTGCCTCTATAGCAGGCATTTTGACTTTTCCTCTGTCTCTGTCCTCTCTCTCTCTCTCTCCCTCATATATATTTTTAAGAAACTTGATTGCATATTGAGTTGAGGGAACCAGGAGTTGAAATTTTCTACTTGCACAAAATTTATGAAAATGTCTCTGGCATCCCTATACTGATACACGTTTGCTTTGGTCAAAGCAAATCTTAGTCAAAAAGGAAGCAGTTTCAAAGCATTTATGGAGCTTTCTTCATTATTAACTCTTACACTGCACAGCAGAGGACCAACATGAGGATTTTGTCAATGCCAGGTGTGTTAATGCCAATCACAGATTTGGAATCTGTTAGAAATGTCCATGGACTCATGGGTCAGATGTGAGATGGACTCAGGCTTGAACTCCATTTGCTCTAATTATTGTTAGTTTTGTATTTCCCAAATGGAAATGTTATGTATTAAGGGTGCCTGGGATCAATGCCCAAATAGAACATTATGGTTTTAATAAGTCTGGTCATTTTCTTGTTTTCAGCACGTGGTTACTTTAGCAAACGGACAACAGACTACTTTGTAGAATGATGAGGGAATATGGGTTGTTTCAGAACCTTTCTTTAAAGGATATTAGTGACTTCTTTAGACAATATGTTTTGGCCTTGAGAACAGGATTGTATTGGAAAATTGGAGATTAGAGAGTTTTTACTGAAGAGACTCTTTTCTGTTTTTTGAACATCTTGATTATTCCAGTTACAGGCTACTTTCATGTTAGGCTTCCATAATCCCCATTGTAATGAGGGAAAATAGTTCTGTAACCGTTAACGTTTTTTCATCTGCTCTTTTCACCATGGCTTCATGGATAGGTGTCCTGTCAGTTCATGGAGACACTTAGAAGGGCCTTATAATTTGCTCGATTCTCTGCTGTTGAAATCTAGAATACTTTACTACCACTAATTCACTACCACATTATCACTATCTTCCCATTCATCATCTATTTGCTAGAGCGGGCACCAGTAATATCTCCATATGTCCTGTCTCATGCTATTAGATCCAAGGGCATCGGTTTGCTACAGGAACATAAAGAGCCTCAAACCATTATATTAGGTCATGGGAATGACCTAATATAATTGTTGCTGGTATTTGGCATATCAAATAAGACACGAGCAGCTTGCCAGGCTTGTCGTGCGGGAGGCATACTCTTGTAGTCACCTCCAAATAAAGCATTTATTGATGAACCACGCAGCCGCTTACGGCCTCATGAGCAGGGATGTGATGGGCGGGTCTGCTGGGTGGAGTTCTGACGAGAGGGAAGTCTGAATGTGGAAAATTGCGGCCCCAGGGAGTAGGGGGTTGTCTGGCTTGTTGTGAGGCTCTGCTGGGGTGGTGGGCCAGGGCTAGAACCCTCCATGCCTCCCAGTGCCTCATGAACGGCTGGGCACAGGGAGAGCAAGGAGCAGCTCTGCCCCATGTCTGAGAGTCTCTGGATCAGCATACCTGGGCTGGATTGAGAAAAAAAACTGCTGCAGGGTGGGTGTCGATGATCTGAACTGTGATGGGCTGGTCTGCTGGGTGGAGTTCTGATGAGAGGGAAGTCTGAATGTGGAAAATGGCGGCCCCAGGGAGTGGGGGGGTCGTCTGGCTTGTTGTGAGGCATTGCTGGGGTGATGGGCCAGGACTAGAATCCGCCATCCCTCCTGGGTGCCTCGTGAGCGGCTGGGCACAGGGAGAGCAAGGAGCAGCTCTGCCCCATGTCTGAGAGTCTCTGGTTCAGCATACCTATTGTTATTATTTATTGAATTTAGGCATTGTGATTCGCAGAGCTATTTATTTATTTATTTAAATTAAAAAATTTTATTATACCATGTGAGATATACAATTACAAGGATGTTCATAATTGGGTCTCTGTCATACAGTGTTCCAGCACCCATCCCTCCACCAGTGCCCCATTCCCACCACCCACATCCCAAACACTCCCCCCCCCCAACCCCAGCCTGCCCCTGTTGCAGGCACATTTTCTTTCTCTTTCTATCTCTCTGTCTCTGTCCCTGTATTTCTCTTCTCTTACACTTTGTGGCTTGCCCTATAGATATTAACAGTTTATGAGTCTCTATGTGCATATTCAATAGTGAGTTCTAGTGTGACATCATAATTCCCCATTCCCCATAACCTCTCCAGTTTGTTGCAACTAGAATGATCATTACAGTGTATAAATGTGAAAGATCCTGGGAAGGACCTGGTCCTAAAATCCATTATTGTCTAAGAGTGTCCCGTGGCCACTCTGCGGCCTCGCACCAGCACAGCTGTGGGTCTGGAGCGTCTCTCTTCCAGCCATTGGCTGTGGTGGCTGGGAGCTCGTAGCCACGCTTATCGACATGGAGTCTGAGGAATGGGTGGAGGAGCCCCAATCCCCCACTATAAGTCCAGCCAGCATGGCCCCTGCATGCATGAGTGAGCCCTAGGAGCTATGTAGGACACATCCAGGGGCTGCCTGAGCCTTTATCATCCTCTGGAACTCCATGGGCTGCTCCACATGAGGCCGAGCTGCACAGCTGTGGGTCTGGAGTGTCTCTTTTCCTGCTGTTGGCTGCGGTGGCTGGAAGCACAGGGACATGCCTATTGACATGGAGTCTGAGGAATGGGTGGAGGGCCCAAATTCCAGCTCCAAGTCCAGCCAGAGTGTCCCCCTGCATGCTGAGCGAGCCCTAGGAGCTATGCAGTTGCAGAGCTATTTAGAGTAGATTTTCAGGCCTACAATTCTCCAACACCTTTCTCGCTACCAGTGTCAACATTAGTCCAACAATGCCCCTTCACTTCCCTCCCATTCCCCAGCCTACCTTCTTGACAGGCACATTTGTGGGTTTAGTTATGGTAGATTGAATCTCCTGCATCCACTTTTGTTGATACCGTGGTTTGGATCTATGTTATATATCACCTCATCTAGACCATTTGTCTCGGGCTCCTGCCCCTGCCCCTTCTTCAGCCTATTCTGCTTCCTCCACTTCTGTTTTTCCCTATCCTGAGTTCCATAGCCCAGGTCCCAGGAAAATTTACAGATCCCCTTTTTTTTTTTTTTAAAAAATTTTTTTATTATACCACCGTGAGACATACAATTACAAAGGTGTTCATAATTGGTTCTTGGTAATACAGTATTCCAGCACCCATCCCTCCACCAGTGCCCCATTTCCATCACCAATGTACCCCACCCTCCCACCCACCCTCAGACTGCCTCAATAGCAGGTACCCCCGTTTCTCTCTCTCTCTCTCTCTCTCTCTCTCTCTCTCTCTGTTTCTGCATCTCTCTCCCTCTTATTTTACATTGTGGCTAGCCCTGCAGATATTTAGAGTTTATCACTTAAGTCTCTTTGTGTATATTCAATGGTGAGTTTTAATCTGCCATTACCATTTCCCACATTTAGTAAAACACTGGTATCTATTTATATCCTATTAATGAATGCAGTCATTCTATATCTGTCCTTTTTCTTCTGACTAATTTCACTCAGCATGATAGTCTCCATGTCCATCCATTTTCAGGTAAATTTCATAATTTCATCTTTTCTGACAGCCGCATAGTATTCCATAGTGTAGATGAACCACAGTTTTTTTTTAGCCAGTCCTCTGTTCTCGGGCATTTAGGTTGTTTCCAGATTCTAGCTATAGTGAATAGCGCAGAGATGAATAAAGAAGTACAGATAATGTTTCTGCTATGTGTTTTTTGGTCTCTCGGGTATATTCCCAGGAGTGCTATTGCTGGATCAAATGGGAGCTCAATGTCTAGTTTTCGGAGGAATGCCCATATTGTTTTCCAAAAGGGCTGGACCAGTCGGCACTCCCACCAACAGTGGATCAGAGTCCCTTTTTCCCCACATCCACGCCAGCACCGGTTGTTCTTGATGTTTTGGATGTGTGCCAGTCTCTGTGGTGTGAGATGGTACCTCATTGTTGTTTTGATTTGCATCTCCCTGACGATTAAAGATGAAGAGCACTTTTTCATATGCCTTTTGGCCATTCAAATTTCTTCTTTTTGGAAGCTTCTGTTCATTTCTTCTCCCCATTTTTTGATGGGGTTGGCTGTTTTTTTTCTTGTGAAGTGCTACCAGTGCCTGATATATCCTGGATATTAACCCCTTGTCAGATGGGTATTGGGTGAATATCCTTTCCCACTCTGTGGATTGTCTTTGTATCTTGTCACTGTTTCTTTTGAGGTGCAGAAGCTTTTCAATTTTATATAATCCCATTTGTTTATCTTTGCTTCCATTTGCTTGGTCAGTGGTGTGTCGTTTTACGACACTTTTTTTCTGCGATGTCGTAGAGCGTTTCTCCTATGTTTTCTTTGATGTACCTTATAGATTCATGTCTGATGTTGAGATCTATAATCCATTTTGATCTGACTTTTGTGCATGGCCTTAGAAGGAGGTCTAAGTTCATTTTTTTACACCTTCAATGCGGTCCCTATAAAGATACCCATGATGTTCTTCAAAGAAATTGAACAAACAATCCTGAAATTTGTATGGAATAATAAACCCCCACGAATAGCTAAAGAAATCCTTGGGAAAAAGAAGATGGGAGGTATCACTTTCCCCAACCTCAAGCTCTACTACAGAGCAGTTGTAATTAAGACAGTGTGGTATTGGTATAGAGACAGACCCGTAGACCTATGGAATAGAACTGAATATCCTGAAACACACTCTCAAATATACAACCACTTAATCTTCGATAAAGGAGCGAAAAATATTAAGTGGAGCAAAGAAAGCCTCTTCAACAAATGGTGCTGGGAAAACTGGGCAAAAACCAGATCCCCCTTTTGATGCTTTGCTTTACCTTGTCCTGTTTTTCTATATGCCACAGATAAGTGAGTTCATCTAATAATTCTTTTATGTTCTGACTTATGTACTTACTTACTAACTAACTAATTTTTGTGGAGTTTCGGTTATCTAGTTGTGCTCAGAGACTGCTTTTGGCCTGATGCCTGGGGCTTGCTTGCAGTGGTTCTTGGGAGCCAGGGAGTGCTGAATCTGGGGTCTGTTGTATACAAGACCACACCCCTAGACCTTTGAACTATCTCTCTGGTTCCTTGAAATTCTATTTTAAATATGGAACTCCATATTTTCATTTTTATTGGGTCCTGCAATTTGTGTTGTTGAGGATGATCACTATGAAGTGTTTCAGTGATGCTGGAATCCTTCTAACCAGAGGCATTTTACTGTGTCAGTAAATGGAGTACTCTACGTGCCTTTTTGCAGCAAATAGTAGGTTTCATGGGGTATAGTCACTTTGTCATATCCATCAGAAACTTTCAGATTCCTTACCCGTTGCACAGTTTTATTGGTTCTTATATTTCTGCTTCATTTAACCTGGGCTTTTCTCTGTCGATTCTTCCAAGAGCCATCTTAGTAGTACATAAACACCATCTTCTAGCATCCTTGCCAGACTGTTAACCCTATAATGGAAAAGAATGCTCCAATGTTAACAAATTCTCCTTAATACCACCCCATATCTCATTCCTTTCCCCTTGATCCAACATTCTCTAGAATCCATTTTATCTGCATACTCTAAAAATTTGTGGCTATATAAGTTAGCCAGATTCAATAGTACCTCAGATGTTTTCACTTTTGTCTTGAATTGATGCTTAACTATACTTAATCAGTAACCATTTTTCTTTATGAATCAGTCACCTGGTGCCATCAGGAACTTCATCTCTTAATAGGTGTCAAATGAATTTCATTAGCTAGTTTCTGTTTCTTCTGGTATTCCATCCAGTGTACCACCAATAAAAGTTTTAACAATTGTATCCATATAATTTTTCAGAACCCCTGATGTCAGAGATCTGCCTTGTGGAAGGCAAGTGTGTTGACTCTTATTTTATCTCTCTGCCTGCTCCCCATCCCTTCCCAATTTAACCTGAATCTGCTATTAGTGTTCATTTTCTTAGAACAGGCTCTTTAGAAAATATTCGAATGCAAAGAGTTGCAGACAGCAGTGGAAATTTTGTGGAGACATGTTCGTGGGAGATATACTAGTAAGAAAGCAAGGGCAGTTGCAGAAAGAAGAGATATTTGACTTTCAGTACTGTTACAATTAAGAGGTTACAAGTTATTATAGTCCAGTCTCTTAAATATAAGGTAAGGGTATGATCTTCATATCCATTATCCAGATATTAGTTGTAGGATCACCTTGAGATGAGGTGATGTGACCTTACCCAGGAAATGAGATCATGGACAAAAGAGTTCATGGGCAGAGACGATTTCCAGTGTTCTCTGTAGCTGTGAGCCCTCAGCAACTGGAAGCTGAGTGGCCCCATGCTTAAAACAATGTTCTGAGCAGAGGGTTCTGGTAATGGTCTAGTTAACAGTGGTCAAGTAGTGGTCTAGTTAGCATTTCGGAGACTGTTCTCAAAACACATCATTCGAGTTCATATTAAAAATTCATAAGATGAACTCACATGGACTAAAGTGAACACTGGCATTTGAACACTTTTTCTTCTCTTGCACACCAATTTTCAATTCACAGAGCAGGTAGTTCTAAAAAGCAACAAAGTCGTGCCAATTGTAACTGGAATAAAATTGGACATTTAAATAAATACAGTATGTTTTATCAGTTTCGGCTCCCATTTTACTGAACATTTGTTTGTGCTTACTATTTGGCATAACTCATTAACTCATAGATTTTGAATACTCCAAAATATGCTTATTTAATTTCCTTCTTTTGCCATTTTCATGTCATTTGTTCTATCACGTTTACTTTTCTGTATTTAGATGATAATATAAAATAGAAGTTAAAGAACTCAGAAATCTCCCTCCAAGCATGGGTTAGTGATTTCAGACACTGTGCCTTCTACATTACATTTTCTTTCCCTTATATTCCTAATAAATTAGTTATGATTTGATTTTCAGAGCGTCTGGGTAGAAAATATAGATGTTTCATGCCCTAGAGAGTCTTGAAGCAAAAACTAATATACACTGTCAAGTACCTAGAAACTCTGAAAGGACAGTGAAGCTAAGTTGTTTTGTCCCTAGTGAAACTTTTAGTTGAGCTCGCTTGAAATCTACTACTATTTTAATATTTTATGATTTTTTTCTTCCCATCACCTCAAGATATATATTATAAAGCAGTATTTTTATTTTTTTATTTATACATATATATGTATATATACATATATATATGTATATATACATATGTCTGAGACTCTCAGACATGGGGCAGAGCTGTTCCTTGCTCTCCCTGTGCCCAGCCGTTCATGAAGCAGTCGGGAGGCATGGCGGGTTCTAGCCCTGGCCCACCACCTCGGCAGAGCCTCACAGCAAGCCAGAACACCCCCCCCTCAGTCCACGGGCGCCACCATTGTCCACATTTGGACTTCCCTCTCGTCAGAACTCCACCCAGCAGACCAGCCCATCACAGCACGGATCATCAACACCCACCCTGCAGCAGCTTTTCCTCAATCTGGCCCAGGTATGCTGGTTCAGAGACTCTCTCAGACATGGGGCAGAACTGTTCCTTGCTCTCCCTGTGCCCAGCCGTTCATGAGGCAGTCGGGAGGCATTGCGGGTTCTAGCCCTGGCCCCGCCACCACCTCGGCAGAGCCTCACAACAAGCCAGACCACCCCCCCTCACTCCACGGGCGCCGCCATTTTCCACATTTGGACTTCCCTCTCGTCAGAACTCCACCCAGCAGTCCAGCCCATCACAGCCCGGATCACCGACACCCACCCTGCAGCAGCTTTTTCCTCAATCCGGCCCAGGTATGCTGGTCCAGAGACTCTCCCCACATGGGGCAGAGCTGTTCCTTGCTCTCCCTGTGCACAGCCGTTCATGAGGCAGTCGGGAGGCATGGCGGGTTCTAGCCCTGGCCCACCACCTTGGCAGAGCCTCACAACAAGCCAGACCACTCCCCCCTCACTCCACGGGCGCCGCCATTTTCCACATTTGGACTTCCCTCTCGTCAGAACTCCACCCAGCAGACCAGCCCATCACAGCCCCGGCTCTTGTGGCCACATGCGGCCCCGCGGTTCATCAATAAATGCTTTATTTGGAGGTGTTTAAAAGAGTTTGCCTCCCGCTCGGCAAGCCTGGCAAGCTTCTTGTGTTGTATTTGTTATGCCAAATTCCAGTAACAATTATATTAGGTCATTCCCATGACCTAATATAATGGTTTGAGGCTCTTTATGTTCCTGTAGCAAGCCGATGCCCCTGGCTCTACTGGCATGAGACAGGACATATGGAGATATTACTGGTGCCCGCTCTTGCAAATAGATGATCAACGGGAAGATCGTGATCGTTATAGTGATTTATACATATATTTTGCTTTTTGGGTCACACCCGGCAATACTCAGGGGTTACTCCTGGCTCTGCACTCAGGAATTACTTCTGGTGGTGCTTGGAGGATCATATGGGATGCTAGGGATTGAACCCGGTAGGTCACATGCAAGGCAAATGCCCTACCCACTGTGTTATGGCTCTGGCCCCTAAAGCTGTACTTTATTTTTTTATAATTTTTTATTTTTACAATTACAAAGATATACAATTAAAAAGTTCATATTTGGGTTTTGGTCATACAGTGTTCCAGCACCCATCCCTCCACCGGTGCCCATCTCCCACCACCAACGTCCCCGGTTCCCTCCCCCTCCCCCAGCCCTGCTCCATGGCAGGTTCTTTATTTCTTTCCGGTTTCTCTCTCTTTCTCTTTTCCTTCCCCTCCAGACTATGGATTACAGAACATACATTAAAGGGTTGTCATGTGTATCTTTTTGCCTCTATTTAATGCTCAGTTCTAGGTTGGCATTAGTACCCTCGACAATTGTTAGCACACTGTTCCATTTTCTGTCTTACCTAGACTCTGACTCCCACACGTTTGTGATAATTTCCACCTTTGACAAGACCTCCTGATATATGTTTCACTTGACCTTGGATATTGGTATCTTAATATGTACATATATATTTATGTTATGCAGATAAATGCAGTCATTCTGTGTCTGTCTCTCTCCTTCTGGCTAATTTCGCTCAACATAATCTTCTCCATGGCCATCCATTTATAGGAAAATTTTATAACTTCATTTTTCCTAATAGCTGCATAGTATTCCATTGTGTAGATGTACCAAAGCTTCTTTATCCAGTCATCGGTTTTCGGGCACTCTGGTTGCTTCCAGATTCTGGCTATTGTGAATAATGCTGCTATAAACATAAAAGTAGGGATGGTGTTTCCGCTGCGTATTTTTGGTTTCCCAGAGTAGATTCCCAGGAGTGGTATGGCTGGGTCAAATGGGAGTTCAATTTCTGGTCTTTGGAGGAATGTCCATATTGTTTTCCAGAAAGGCTGTACCAGCCGGCATTCCCACCAACAATGGATGAGTGTCCCTTTTTTCCCAGCATTGTTGTTCTTGCTCTTTTGAATATGTGCCAGTCTCTGTGGTGTAAAGTGGTATCTCATTGTTGTTTTGATTTGCATCTCTCTGATGATTAGTGATGATGAGCATTTTTTCATATGTTTTTTGCCATTCGAATTTCTTCCTTGCTGAAGTTTCTGTTCATTTCTTTTCCCCATTTTTTGATGGGGTTGTCTGTTTTCTTCTTGTAAAGTTCTACCAGTGCCTGATATATCCTGGATATTAACCCCTTATCAGATGGGTATTGGGTGAATATTCTTTCCCATTCTGTGGACTGCTTTTGTATCTTAGTCACTGTTTCTTTTGAGGTGCAGAAGCTTTTTAGTCTCAGGTAGTCCCATGTGTTTATCTTTTCTTCTAGTTTTAAAGCTGTACTTTTAATATCCTGTTTTTCCATTAAAGATTCAACGAACTCTATTGTCTCAAATAACTTTCCCACTGGATAGAGATTTTAATTGACTGATAGAAATAATGACTTAAAATGAAAAAAAAACTATTTCCACCCACAGCTTTGATTAGCCGATTAGCCTGTTATTGTTGTTGATGCAGACACTTGCTAAACAGGTTGAATAAACAGTGACTGCCCATTCATCTGACTCTTTGGGGAAGGAACTATATACTCTTTTTAAATTTTTTTTTTATTATACCACCTTGAGATATACAGTCACAAAAGTGTTCATATTTGGGTTTCAGTCCTACACTGTTCCAGCACTCATCCCTCCACCAGTGCACATTTCCCTCCATCAATGTGCCCAATTCCCTCCCTCTCACCCAGTCTGCATATCTGTGGCAGGCAATTTTCACTTACCTCTCTTTCTCTGTCTCTCTCTGTCTCTCTCTCTGTATCTCTCTCTCCCTTCTTTTACACACTGTGGCTTACAATACGTACAGTTAGAGGTTATCATGTATATTCTTTTCCTACTTTCAATGCTCATGTCTACGCTGGTATTATCATTTACAATAATTATTTGTACACTGTTCCTTTCTCTGTATTGCCTAACTTCTGACTCCCACACATTTGCAGTAGGTTCTACCCACTGACAAGCCTCCTGATCCATGTTTTGTCTGGCCTTGGATATTGGTATCATGCTATTCTTTTTTATATCCCTCAAATAAATGCAGTCATTCAATACTCTTTTGGCTTGAATCTTTGTACTAATAAGCTGAGGCACGTGCTTTGAATCCCAAATGCTTAACTGACTGACTCCCTGTAAAGATAGGTCAGTGCCATTGACATCCATTTGAAGGATGATTTCCTTTTCATCAAAAATAACCTGAATATTCATAACTGTAACTACTTGAGGTTTTTAGAACCTCCCCATCCAGGAGGCCATAAGAATGGCCATATATTGATATTATGGAGAATAATTCCTTCTCAAAGCTTACTCTCAAAATTCTAATAACACCCTCCCCCAAGTGATTACAACATTAGAGAACTCTCC
>JAJIBD010009974.1:0-45000 GCA_021461705.1 Cryptotis parvus | reverse complement strand
GTCAAAGCTATAATATATGTCAATTTGTGATTTTTTGATTTAATTTTATTTTATTATCCCCCCAATATTATTACACCATTTCAGACATACAATTGAAAGATGCTCATGTAGAGTTTTGGTTCCACAGCGTTCCAACACCCATCTCTCCACCCAAATCCATCTCCCGTCACCAATGTCCCCATCTCCTCCCCCTCCCACACCTCAACTACTTGGCGGGTTCTGCATGTCATTTCTCTCCTCCTTATCTCTCCCTCCCGCCAAACTTTCCTGCTCTTCGTGGAATGCAGTGCACCAAAAGACATCACTGTTTCCACTATTTTAATGGACCGAGCGGCTGCAAGCGCGCGCGACCTGGGCTCAAACTGGTTTTGCTCTGTTATTCTGGTTGTGAGGCAGTTTCCTAAGCGTCCGGACAGCGAAAATGGTGGCCAGTGTGATGGGTGAGTCTCATCCGGCTGCTTCCGGGACCCCCAGAGGTGTGGGCCCCTCCCCAAAACCCATCTGCCCTCCTGAGGGTCCCATATTCAGCTGGGCCCGAGGCGAGCCGAGTTCCAGCCGCCCCAGCCGCTCTGAGCCTCTTCATGTTGTGGCTGATGGCGGCAGGGCCGCTCCTGGGCGGGGCCACCAGGCTCGACAAAATGGAGAGGGGAATGGCCAAACCCTGACTCCATCTGAGCGAATTCCCAGTGATTCCCGCTTCTGGGAGCCGCCTACCTGGGCTTGAACTGGTTTTGCTCTGTTATTCCGATCGTGAGGCAGTTTCCCAGCGTCTGGACAGCGAAAATGGTGGCCAGTGTGATGGGCGAGTCTCATCCGGCTGCTTCCGGGACCCCCAGAGGTGACAGGCCCACTCAATTTGTGATTTAGACTCGAAAAACATGTTGCATGGCTTCTTCCCTCATGCTTATTTTGGGTAGACAGTTATAAGGGCTCAAAAACTTTCAAATAAAGAGTAGCAAAGTCATTAAAACTTCATTAAGAAGAATGCCAAGATCTTACGAGAAACCACGTAGGAAGGACACTATTGCCAAAGCTCTCATTGGAAGATTCTGCTGGCTTTAAGTATAACAGAAGAATAACAGCACAAATTTGGTGTTAATTCCTTCATTTTTGAATAAAAGATAGAACTCTAAAGAACTGTAGGCAAATATAAAACAGATAGAAATGTGGCAATGAAATTAAAGCAATAAAAATGAATGGGTGAGTGAATTGCTTACATTTTAGGAGATCAGGCACATGACTATAATTTATTAATCTTAATCTATAGCTTAATATGGAAAATATTGGGAATCATCAAATTATCAAATTTTAAGTCAATTGAAGATCTTATAGTTGTCAATAAGCTACTCAGAGCAGTTTTTAGAATGCAAATGGTTTTTCTAGAGATGCTAATTAATTTTTACATATTTAAAATTTTATTTAAATATCCTAACACCACAAATTTTATATTTGAGACTTTTCTAGATACCATTTGAAAGCATGTAATTTAATATTAAAACCTTTCAGAATTTTAGAAATACATTTATCATTTGCTGCAAAAATTACCCCAATATTGAGCAAAATAGAAATATTTCCTAGTTTTTATGAGTCTGAAACTCAGGAGGATCTTAGTTCAATGCTCTGACTCAACGTCTCCTGAAACGCCAGTCAGGATGTTAAATAGGGAGTGATATCTGGAGGTTTTAGTCTTATCCTATTTACCACATCTGAGAAATTAATATTGGTGTTAGCCAGAAGTTTTCATTCCTCATTATATGAATCTCTTCATGGGACAGCATATGTGACACTGTGTCATGGTAGTTGATTCTTTCCAAATCCCAAAGAAAACCAAGGCAGAAAACTTCCCTTGAGTACCTCCTTTGACATTTTCATATCTGCTTGCGAGACCTGAAAATGAGAAATACATCTCATATTCTAGAGTAAGAGAACCAAAGTTTTCACTTTAAGTGTGAATTATTAAAAATTAGTAGACATACTTTTCATTTTTAATTATTTTGTAGACATGCTTTTTATTTACTTAATCATAAACTTTAAATTTGTTTTTCGAGCCTTCCAGGAGTGATCTCTGAGTGTAGAGCTTGGTAAGCCCTGTACCACCGTGTGACTTCCAAACAAAAATAGAGGGGAGAGAGAGAGAGAGAGAGAGAGAGAGAGAGAGAGAGAGAAAAAATGTATGCAAAAAAGAACCTTATTCTGGGCCACACTTCAAAGATCATTCATGGCAGGGCTCTGGTGACCTCATCAGGAGCCAGGGATTGAACACAGGTTGGCTACCTGCAAGGCAACTGCCCTATCATAGTACTATCTCTCCAGTTCCATAAAAATATTTTCTTGTCAAAAAAAGTTATTTCTTTTTTGGGCCATACCTGGTCATGCTCAGGGGTTAATCCTGGCTCCACACACAGGAATTCTGGAAGTGTTCAAGGCAGACATGTGAGATGCTAGGGATTGAACTTGTGTTGACTGCGTACAAGGCAATCACCCTACCTGCTATACAAAAAATCAATTTGTACTGGCTGATAGTTATCAGGCTCTTTGCTAAGGAGAATAAATCATCTGATGTCATCTTTCCCCATCTATTAGAGTAATAATTTCTTGAATTAACAGAGCATAGAACTCTGAAGAGGTCTTGTGTACTCCTGAAAGATTTGGAGAGAACATTTCTCACAAGTGTACTCCCTCTATTTTACCTGACCTGAGTGCTTTATGAAATTTCATGATGATCAAAGTCAGAATTTTCCATAAAACTATCAGCCATGGTTAAGAGATTTAAATTTTGCATGCTGAATCACTGTTTTAAAATTTCTTAGATGATTTTATGAGACTAACCTGTGTTAAGTTTCCAATAAAGTCTTTCAATGACAAGCCTTGAGTGAAGCAATTTTCATAATTATATTGACCTGAGAAAATGTCCTTGCCAGAGACAAGGGCATAGACAGTGTCAGTGTATCACAGAATACAAATATGGTGCGTGATGAGAAGGCAGAGGACAGGCTAGTGTGTCCAGAAGGGAGAGTCTATTTATCCTGGAAAAGCTGCAAACATCTTTGGTTAAACAACAGTTGCAGGCAAGATCCCCAAAGACAACTGGGGAAGTTTGCATCAGATGTACTGAGGGTTTTAGAGTGATGATAGTACAGCAGGTATGGCTCCTGTTTGCATGTGGCAGACCCAGGCTTGATCTGAGGCCCCATATTGTCCCCTGAGCCCAGGCAAGGGTGATCATTGAGTGCAGAGCAATAAGCAAGCTCTGAGTACAAAACAAAGGAAAAAAATCACACACACAAATAAAATCAAAGAGAATTTTAGTGAGAGGTACTCTTGGGATTGATAACCCTGAGAGAATAAAGGAGTACATTAGGCAAAGGATAAAGCTAAATCTTGACAGTTTCAGTGAAGGCCTCAGCTCATCCCCATTAGGGTTCAGGGGAGGTGTCATGGCCTTAGAGTACTAGATGGACTTGAAGGTTTGGGACCTTATAGTTAATCTTAACTCTCACTAGGTATGGGTTGACCTGAAGGAGAGAGTGATGTTTCAGATGAAATGATATTCACAACAATTCAGAGAGATGGGGAGGGAGGGAGGGAGGAAAGGCAGGGAGAAAGGGACAGAGGTGAGAGGGAGACAGGAGAGTAAGGAAGTGACGGAGAGATTCAGTGGCGAACTTTAGCAATGCTTGCAACTGTCAGGGGAAGAAGTATCCAGGGTCTAAAGGGGCCACAGTACAGCATCTTGCCTTGAAAACGTTGGAGCTACTGAAGAAACTATCATGATCACCAAAGTTAACAAGTGCAGATGGTGAAGGAAGGGTTTTTTATGAATGCATTAGAGTTTGGGTTGTTAAGCAGTCTGAAAATTTATGGTATAGAGATGTACAAAACTACTGCAAACTACCACCACCGAAGTTTACATGCATTCTTCCTCTGCCCTGTGTCATCTCTATGATGGATTATTTTGAAAGAAAAAAAATTATCACTCAAAGCTATCAGAAGGGCCTGAGTGATAGTTCAGCAGGTAGGGTCTTTGCCTTGTATGCTGCTGACCCAGGTTCGATCCCCGTTATCCCATAAGGTCCCCTGAACCCCACCAGGGTTCCTGAGTGCAGAGTCAGGAGTAACTCCTGAACATTGCCGAATGTGACCCCCAAAAAAGCAAAACAGACAACAAGCGAACAAACAAACAAACAAAAAAACAAAAATCTATTAAAATTAAGTCCAAGATCCACTATACTAGTTCTTTCTGGTAGCATTTAAAAAAAAATAGTTGGGTCGGAGCGATAGTCCAGCAGGTAGGGCGTTTGGTTTGCACACTACCTACCTAGGTTCGATCCCGGCATCCCATATGGTCCCCCAAGCACTGCCAGGAGTAATTCCTGAGCACAGAGCCAGGAGTAACCCCTGAGCACTGCTGGGTGTGACCCCAAAGCAAACAAACAAAAAACCAAATAAATAAATAGATAAAATAGTTGAGATTAATTTTTTGTCAATTTGTTGCCCTAGTTGCTCAAGGCCTGTGGCTCTAACCATTAGAGTTAAATGGTTGTGTTTTATTTTGTTTTATGATTTTATTTCTGCATGAGTGATTTCAACTTGCTGTCTCAAGAGGGAAATCATGGATGTCTCCTAGGAAAAAACTGGTTCACATTCCCTAGAAATCAAATACTTGATATTAATAATACCAAGTCTTTAATAACATCAAGCACAGAGCCTCTTCCATTGTGAGGAAATATAGAGTATCAAGAAAATACTGGTTCTGTTCAATTCAGGACAATTCTGTCATTATTTTGTTTCGTACTCATGGGAAAATCAAGCGTCTGTTATTCAGTTTCCTCATCCTTAAAACATGCATAATCTGCACCGTCATTATAGTAATTGAGCTGTAAAGATGAATGACTGAAATGTGTACTTAGATACGCACTTTACAAATGTCACCATATTCAGTTGTGTGTGCGTGTGTGTTTTAGCAAAACATGAGACAACCAGTTATGTATATTAAAGTATTGCCTTGTTTCTTTTCTCTCTTTTTTTTCTTAGGCACTGTACGTGAATTAAATTTTACACTGGGGGAAAAATAAAATAATGAGCCTTATAAGAAGTCAATATCCTTGAGTGACTTGGAGTTGATTTTTGAAGATCTTCATATCTTCTCTCCATATGGATCAAGAAAAGACTAAAAGAAAAATGATCTTATTATGTGTCATTGTAGAAAGTGGGTGAAACTTGAAATTTCCTGTGCATATTAAACTACCTGTCAGAAATATTTTATGCATTGAATCATGTAGTCATCATTCCTATAAGAATTAGACTGAAATAACTTCCTCTATAGATTGAGAAAAAAGAGCTGCAAGAGATCCTGAGTAGAAACAGGAACAGAATTCTGGATCAAAAACGTTAGTGTGACATCATTGCAACAGTGGTGGCTGGGGTGGCCTCCTGCAGTGTAGTTGAGACTGGACCATATGTTTTCTGAAAACAGATGGCCAGAGTCCTTTCCATTTGGTGACCAGCTGCAAAGGTGTTTCTCCGGGGGTAAATTCGTGACAAGCAGAACCATTAGTTTTGGCTTCTGTGGGACTATTTGTCTTTCAGATAGTTTGGTAGTTATTTCAGCACTACAAATAGCATGAAAACACTCTAGTTAGGTAATTACTAAATTATTTGGCATATGTCTCCCTAAAATACAAGACCGAGTGGTCCATGCAAAAGAACTTCCTTCTCTATGTCTTCTTGCTGGTTAAAGATTAAGTCATATAGAAAAAGGGTTAGTATTTACTAAAGCTCCCTGGGAATCATTGTCTTTTGAATAAAGGTACTGAATGTTATAATTTTCTTCTGGGTGTTTGGGCAGAAAAGAGGAAATAGCTAATGAAAATAGTTTTTGTTTTAGAGATTGTCATCTTGTAGACCTGATCCAATGGTTCTATGTTACAGAATGCTACATGGATTTAGGAAATTTACTTTTTGCTTTTTAAAAAAATAATTTTGAGTATAGTTTACCTTAAAACAAAAAGAAAAAAAGAGAAATATTTGATTGTCTAAGCATTTTTAGAAAATTAAAAGAAATTTGGGTAGCAATGAATTGCAAAATGTTTATATTTGAAGGTAGAGTATCACAATACCACACCTATTACTGGAGTATCAATATTTTTCACCACTCTCCTATGTACTTTCCCATGTGCTGTTTCCAACCCTGGTCACCTCAATTCTATTGTGTAAGGTTGTTTTTTAGTAAACAGAGTATATATCTCTTTGTTTTGTTTCTTTATATAGTACTTCAGAGTAAAATAACTTGATATTTATCTTTCTCCTTCTGGTCTATTTGATTATCATGACATCCTCTACTCTAAGCAAGTTAAGCAAAATGCAGAATTTTACCTATTCTTATAACCAAGTAATATTACACTGTAGTTACATATACCACCATTTATTAAAAATATATTTTTATTTAAAGAACTGTGATTTACAAAGTTATATATAGTTGCGTTTTAGGCATATTTTAACACCAATCCTAGCACCAGAGTCAAACTTCCCTCCACTAGTGTTACCACAATTTCTTTATCCAATCTTTTACTTTTGGCAGTTTGTTGCTTCCCAATATTAACTACCGTAAGTAGTGCTGCAGTGAGCATAAATTGCAAACTTCCTTAGAGCTTTTTGTGTTCTTGGCATTGACGACTAGAAGTAAAATTCTGTATCATAGG
This sequence comes from Cryptotis parvus, assembly GCA_021461705.1. Lineage (NCBI taxonomy): Eukaryota > Metazoa > Chordata > Mammalia > Eulipotyphla > Soricidae > Cryptotis > Cryptotis parvus. Next base: position 38,299 of record JAJIBD010009974.1, on the reverse strand, counting down.
GAAATTCTGAAACTTGCAGACATGGGGCAGAGCTGCTACTGGCTCTCCCCCGTGACCAGCCGCTCACGAGGCGTCTTGGAGGGATGGTGGGTTCTAGCCCTGGCCCACCACCCCAGCAGAGCCTCGCAACAAGCCAGACGACCCCCACTCCATGAGGGCCTCCATTTTCCACATCCGGACTTCTCTCTCGTCAGACCTCCACCCAGCAGACCAGCCTATTAGGCGCCCGGCTCCCGCAGCCGTGCGGTTCATCAATAAATGCTGGACTTAGAGATGCCTACAAGAATATGCTCCCTGCACGGCAGAGCCTGGCAAGCTACCCGTGTTGTATTTTATATATATGCCAAATACCAGTAACAATTATAGACCTCATTCCGGAATGGATTGAGGCTCTTTATGTTCCTGGAGCAAGCAGATGCCTTGGGCTCTACTAGCATGAGACAGGACATATGGAGATGTTACTGGGGCCCGCTCGAGCAAATCGATGATGAACGGGAAGACAGTGATACAGTGATACAGTAATAGGGAAATTCTGATTTTAATTTTTGGAGAAGCCTCCTTATCTTCATTAGAAGGCATACTAGATTGCTTTCCCACCAACATTTAATAGGAGTCCCCGTTTATCCACAACCTCACCAGCACTTGTAGTTTCCAAACTTTTGGACACAGGTCATTTGCTCTGATATCAAGTAAGATCTTACTGTCATTTTGATTTGTATCTCCCTGATAATCATTGACAATAAACATCTATCACATGCTTGCTGGCCATCTGTGTGTCTTTGTCAGAAATTATTTATTTCCTGTTCCCATATTTTGATGGGGTTGTTTGTTTATTTGCAGTTGAATTTGTGAGTGCTTTATATAGCTTGGATAGAAACTCCTTGTCAGATGTACTGTGCAGAAATATTTTCCTCCATTCAGTGGATGTCTTCAATTTTAGTCATGGTTTCTTTCACACTGCATAACTTTTTGTTTGATGTAGTTCCATTCATTTCTTCTTGTTTCTTTTTTATTTTCCCAGTGGTGTGGAATCATTTAAGAGACCTCGGAGGGTAATATAACTGAATGTTCTGACTGTTTCCTTGATGCATTTTATGTATATTTATTTATATTTATATATAAAATATATAAAATATGTATTTTATATATAAAATTCATTATATTTTATATACTTATTTCTATTTATTATATATATTTATTTGTATGGATATATTTATTTAAATGAATAGATATAAATATATTAATATATATAATATATATTATATTCATGTATAATATACATAAAATAAATATATACATATATTTGTTTATATAAATAAATTTTATTATATTTATATCATATAAAATATATCATATTATATATTGTATATATTATATATAAGTATATAATATATATTAAATATATATACGAGTCTGACTTCAAGATCTTTCATCAGTTTTGTGTCATCTCTTATACATTGTAGAAAATGATACTAACTTGTTCTTTTCCATGTAGTTGACCAGTTTACCTAGTAGTGGTTGTTGAAGATGCTTTTCTTTTCATTATCCTCTTGACTCATTTACATTTGGAAAGATTTTTTTTGTTTGCTGTTTTGTTTTATTTTTGGGCCACACCCAGTGGTGTTCAGGGCTTGCTCTTGGCTCTGAGTTAAGAGATAACTCCTAAAGGTCTCAGGAGACTATACAGGATGCCAGGGATCAAACCCAGGTCACTGCGCTTACATTGCACACTGTACTATCTCTTTAACCTCAGATTTGGGCAGTTTTTAAATTGCACAGTTATTATACTTTTTTTTTATACAAATTAAATGACTTGCAGCATTTTATAATTTAATTTTATCTTTCCTTTCTTCTGGGAAGTTTTAATACTATCTTTTAGTACTAAAACTTGAGTGAAACAGAACAAAAATTTCTACTAGGGAATTTGTGAAGAATGTTCAGCCATTTAAAAATATACTGATCTTGAAATAATAAAAGCAAAATGTTTATGTTGTTATTTTAACAATAATAAAGAATTGGTTGCTTTGTTGGTTTCTTTTCCTTTATCAGGCTATAGAATATCAGGTAGAGGATGACATGATATAATTAAAATAAAAGAGGAGGATATCCATAAATCTATCAGGACCAGGTAACGGAGAAGAATAAATCAACAAAAACGTATTTTATATGAATAAAACTACTTAAAAAGTGCTCTGTGGCTAAAAGAGAATAAAAGTGAAATGTTAAGTGAGAGTATGTGTAAAAGAACAATTCAAAATGATCAAAATAATCTTTACAGTAGATTATATTGAGCTTTAAATAATAGAAATACTTTATAATATTGATGCAATTCTACTGGTTCTTTCAATATTCAATTAATAAAAATCATTAAGCAAAAAAGTTAACTTCTCCCGATGCACTAACAATATGAGACTTTTAATTAATTAATTTAATTTTTTTTAAAATTTCATTAAGACTCTGTGATTTACAAACTTGTTCATAAGAGTTGTTTCAGGTTAAATTAAAAAAATAAAATATAAAAAAAAAAAAAAGAGTTGTTTCAGGCATACAGCATTTCAAGCCCAAACTGATTTTCAGTTTGCTGTACTTTTGAAATGCATGTATGCATATTAAAAATGTCTCTATAATTTTATTGTTGATTTACTGGGAAAAGCACTTGAGTTTTGTGTTTATATAGACAAATTTTGCTGTTTATATAGACAAGTTTTGGATGATGTTTTAGTTTTAGTTCTGTGATGCTGAAACAAAGTAGATCTGATAAAATCACAAGTAAATTTGAGAGTAGAGGAGAAATGAATAATAATATGAATACAATAAGCAATAATATCAACTTGGAAAGGAAAGATAACACTTATATACTCCCGAACTCTCTTCACCTTTCACCTGGTTGCATTTACTTTGTGCAGTCAATACATTATTGTATTTAGTATTGGTATATTGTATCAATATTTGGTTACTGTTTAATCCTCTTAAAAGTGTAAAACTTTTCTGTTGCATTAATAGATTTTAAAAAATTGACAGGTGAGTGTATAAAGTTTTGGTCCTGTTACACAATAGAATACTCCTCAGCTTTAAGAAAGACGCATCTTTTTATGGCAGATGAAATGAGAAGGTCATGCTAAGTGAAGTAATTCAGAAGGAGAAAGACAAATTTTGTATGATTTCCCTCATAGTTGGTATATAAAGGCACAGAATAAGGGAAAAGACCCTCCAATGAAAGAACATACTTTGCCTGCGGCTGACCTGCTTTGGATCTCTGGCTTCCCATGTGGTCCCCTAGGAATGCTGGAAGATTTCCTGAGTGCAGAGCCAAGAGTAACCTCTGACCATGTGTATCCCCAAAACCAATACGTAAAATTGTATTTTATTAACAACGAACAGAGCTTACCTAAGGGTGAGTGGGTCGGCTTGGGAGGGATTATTTTATCAACCGGTTCTTGGCACTTCAGTGATGGCTAAGATTTGGTGTCGTTGTACTGCTGAAAGCTGAATTTTTATGGTCTTCAGAATAAAGTTTTACCTCAGCAAATTAAAAATTGTCAGTAAAATTTTTGGAAGTCCTAGACCAATGTAAACACAGTAGGTTAAGACATGTGTCAATAAAATATAACCAATATATGATTGTGGCTCTAACAAGGTGTTCTCTTTTTCATTTTATTTTGTTTTGAGACACAGTTCACATTGCTCAGGGACTCTAAACTCCTGGCTCTCTTCCTCAGGGATCACTCCTGGTGTGCTCTAGGTCCATATGGGATACCAAGGAACCAACCCTGGAGGGCTGCATGCAGCAAGTGCTCTACCCACTGTGTTGTGTCTTTGTTGTGTTTTTGTTATGTGTCTTTGGCCCCACGTGTCTCTTTTTACAGTAGGGATATAGCCTTCAATTCTCTAAAGGATTTTTCAAATGATCTGTTGCCACTGAAAAAGAAACCCTTTCATTTTGCATATCTGTTAAATCAGTAGCGATTAGGAACTAAGGTACGTCTCCTGTGATTTTAAGCACATATTTATGATGATTATTCATTGCTGTTTATATAAATAACAATGTTCTTCACAGCAAAGTGTATTCATTACATTGTCTTCCTACCTCTGAGTCATTTTGTTTTCTATTTTGTCTTGTTTGGTTTGGAGGCCACACCTGACTGTTCTCAGGGTTTACCTCTGGCACTGTGCTCAGGAATCGTTCCTGGTGGGTCTCACAGAATCATCTAGGGTGCCCGGATGAAACCTGGGTCAGCTGCATACAAAACATGCGCTTTACCTACTGCAATATATTTCCAGCCCTTTGGATCAGTTATTTAAATCAAAGAACAGAATTTTGTGGTTAAGACTCTCCAAATGGTTGTTAAACACACACTCATAAGAAAACCTCTTTAATTTAATTATTAGCAAGTTTGTGGTTATCATCACTGTTGTTTCTCCAGCCACAATCCCATATAATTTATTTATTATGGAAGAGCCACTGGTAACATAACTGATGTCATTCCCAAGCTCAGAAGAGATGCCTTATCCCATAGGGCAATCTCATCTTTCTGCTCACATTGATTGGTTTTGAAATAGCACATGACACACGGTGTTGCAATCAGAGTGAAACCCACAGTATTGATTCACAACTTGGAAGTCATGATCTCTCCAGGGTGGTATGGAATTTGTATATGAGATCTGGAACTGCTATAAGTACTTTGCTCTCAGATAAAGGTAACACATATGTGTGAACAGAACTCAGCGACTTCTAGAAAAACAGATTGAAGCCCTTATTAAATCACATCTGAAGCTGACATTTGCTGTGCATTGCATGACTTAGTGAATTCCAGCTTAAGTTTGTTTTTATTGAATCCTCTATTATAAATTAAATCATTGCCCAAATTCAACTTAACAGCACCATAGCCAATGACACCTCACTGTGTCTCAAATACTCTTCCTCACACACACTCATAGGAAATAATGAATATTTTTCTCTTTATAACCTATTTCCAAATTGGAATTTTAGATATAGAAAGGATTATGATGTAATTTCATGATTGAGGAATAATTCCAGACATTATCTTTAAAAAATATGAGGCTCCCAGGAGGGATGGCACCATCCCTATGAGGAGCCCAGGAGGAGATGGCGGGTTCTAGCCCTAGCCCGCCACCCCAGCAGAGCCTTGCAACAAGTCAGAGACCCCCTGCTCCATGAGGGCCTCCATTTTCCACATCTGGACTTCCCTCTCGTCAGAACTCCACCCAGCAGACCAGCCTATCACAGTCTGGCTCATCGAGATCCACCCTGCAGCAGTCTTTTTTTTTTTTTTTGGGGTCACACTCGGCGATGCTCAGGGGTTTCTCCTGGCTCTGCACTCAAGAATTACTCCTGGCGGTGCTTAGGGGACCGTATGGGATACTGGGGATCGAACCTGGGCTGGCATGGACTGGCGCGTGCAAGGCAAATCGCGCTACCCGCTGGACTATTGCTCCGGCCCCCAGCAGTCTTTTTTTAAATCTGGCTCAGGTATGCTGATCCAGAGACTCACAGACATGGGGCAGTGCTGCTACTGGCTCTCCCTGTGCCCAGCTGCTCTCCGTGTGCCCAAGCACTCACGAGGCGCCCTGGAGGGATGGCGGGCTCTAGCCCTGGCCCGCCACCCCAGCAGAGCCTTGAAACAAGCCAGACGACCCCCCCACTCCAGAGGGCCTCCATTTTCCACGTTTGGACTTAGCTCTCATCAGAACTCCACCCAGCAGACCAGCCTATCACAGCCCGGCTGGCCGCTTGCAGCCACGTGGTTCATCAATAAATGCTGGACTTAGAGATGACTACAAGAGTATGCTACCTGCACAGCAGAGCCTGGCAAGCTACCCGTGTGGTATTTGATATGCCAAATGCCAGTATTTTAGACCTCATTCCCATGACCTGATGGAATGGTTTGAGGCTCTTTATGTTCCTGGAGCAAGTAGATGCCCTTGGGCTTTACTAGCATGAGACAGGACATATGGAGATGTTACTGGTGCCCGCTCGAGTCCAATCGATGATGAACGGGAATACAGTGATGCAGTGATCTTTAAAAGCTTTTATTGTTATTAATTTTATTTATTTATTTATTTATTTATTTTTTTGCTTTTTTGGGTCACACTTATCAATGCTCAGGGGTTCTTCCTGGCCCTGCACTCCTGGCGATGCTTGGGGGACCATATGGGATGCCGGAGATTGAACCAGGCTCAGCTGCATGCAAGGCAAATGCCCTCCCGCTGTCCCTATTGCTCCGGCCCCTTATTATTAATTTTAAGGATCATTTTTATTGTAACTTATTTTAGCATTTTATTTCAAAATGATGCAGAAACTTCCAGGAAAGTTGTAAAATAGTATGTAAAACTCTTGGAATCTTTCATCCCAATTTTTTGTGCTGATGCTATTTTTTAAAACTGTATCACTGTATCACTGTCTTCCCGTTTATCTTCGATTTGCTCGAGCGGGCACCCGTAACATCTCCATATGACCTGTCTCATGCAAGTAGAGCTGTAATATGTAGAAAATTTAAAATCTTTAAGAATATAATAGAAATGTCTGTTTTACTTATTATTACCTTGAGAGAAGCTTTGAAGAGAACACATTCTCTTATCTCAAGCATTTTATTGAAAAAACTAAAAATAAGTTATTGTTTGAAAGTTTAAAGAAGAGACAAATGATTGGTTTGCAACAATTTATTACTTGTTATTATAACTGGCATATTTTCTCTTTGGTAGGTTGAGTATATAGTGCAAAACAATTATGTTTTATTTTGGTGCACATCCTATCATAGAATTTTCTGTTTGTGTTTCAATGAGCATGACAATCAGTTTTTCTCAGTCCTTGAATTTTTGTCATCTATAAAGTGATAATAGAAGATGAAACTAGAAAATGAGAACAATAGCATCTACTCAATAAGCTATTATTTATCCTTGTGCTTGTACTTAAAAGTATTATCACCACTGCTAATATATGTATACATATATACAGTGTATGAATTATATACACCAATTCCACTTGTATCTATGTCTAGACATGTTAATACAAATGCATACACAAATATATCTAATAGATCTCAGGGTATTATTTAAAAGTTAGAGACATTTGTAAATATTTGCAGCATATTTTACATGCAGAAAAGCAGATATGAATTCATTTGTATTGTACCCTTAATAAAAGGAATTATTAATTTTTTATTATAAAAATTTTGATCTAGTTTATTTTGTATGTGGACACAGGTACACCCGGCAGAGCAGAAAACAGCTTTTCCTATTGTGTGCGGCAGCGCATAGCGCAATTTACTTCCAAATTACCATAAATATTCTACCCACCCCTCTGAGAGAGCCCCACAAAGTAATGAGAATATAGCGCCCGCATGGCAGAGCCTGTCAAGCTGTATGATGCGTGTTCGATATGCCAAATCCAGTAACAGAAATGTTTATTTTCCTGACCCTGAAAGAGCCCTTTATATGGCAGCAGTAAGAAAGGCAAACAAGCAGTGCCTGATAAAATTTCACGGCAATCCTAGGCTGCCAAAACAAAAAGGACTAAAATGACTGTCTGTACTTTCAATGCACGTACTCTGGCATCAGAGGCATATATTGAGGATCTGATGGTGCAGCAGTTATGTGTACCCTAGGTCAAGAAGTCAACATGATGAACGACCTAAAACCTGAGCTGCGCAGGAGGAAGAGAGTGGCATGGAATGCCTGCAAAGGCATTGAAGAAATAGCTAAAAGGAAAAAGAACCTCCGGCTCCGGGCACATCTCTTCGAATCCACCGTTCTCCCTGCATTAACATATGCCTCAGAGACCTGGGCCCTACGAAAGCAGGATGAGAATGCTATTCGGGTCTCCCAGAGAGGAATCAAAAGAGCTATGCTTGGAATATCACGCCTCACTCAAGTGAGAGAAGTAATCCGGAGTTCTGACCTCCATCGCTATTCCAGAATCAGGGATGCTGTCTCATTTGCCAAGGCATCGAAAATCAGATGGGCTGGACATGTAATGCGATTTGGAGACAACCGCTGGACTAGAGCCATTACCGACTGGATACCACGGGATGTCAAAAGATCACGTCGCCGCCAACCTACAAGATGGTCAGACTTCCTTGTAAAGACCCTGAAGGAACGGTTTGAGGCTCTTCATATTCCTGAATCAACCAGATGCCATTGGGCTACATTGGCACGTGATAGGGTCCAATGGAAATGTTACTGGTGCCCGCTTGAGCAAATCGATGAATAATGGGATTCAAGTGATCAAGTGATCAAGTGTGGCAGTTTTGAGAGATACAACAATGGTGGAGGCTAGTGGTCTTTGAGGGAGAAGAGAGGTGTTGGAAGGTGGCAAGGCGTTATGCATGAAACCATATCAGCAGCAGTATGTAAACCACAGTGCCAAAGGTTAATTTAAAGGTGCCTGTCATAGAGACTTGCTGCAGGGGTGGGAGGGAAACAGGGGAATTGGTGGAGGGAAGTAGACACTGATGAAGGGATTGATTTTGGGACACTACATGACAAAAACTCAATTATGAATAGCTTTGTAATTCAAATTCTTTTTGAAAAGAAAGTTAAGTGAATTTATGAAATTTGCCTATAAATAGATGGACATGGAGTGGATCATGCTGAGTGAAATTTGCTAGAAGGAAAAAGACAGATATAGAAAGACTGCATTTATTTGTGGGATATAAAAATAGCATGGCATGATACCAATACCCAAGGCCAGACAAAACATGCATCAGGAGGCTTGTCAGTGGGTAGAACCTACTGCAAATGTGTGGGAGTCAGAGGTTAGGCAATACAGAGAAAGGAACAGTGTACTAATAATTATTGTAAATGATAATACCAGTGTAGAACTGAGCATTGAAAGTAGGCAAAAGGATATACATGATAACTTCTAACTGTATGCCCTGCAAGCCACAGTGTGAAAAAGGGAGAGAAAGGGAGAGAGAGAGAGAGAGAGAGAGAGAGAGAGAGAGAGAGAGAGAGAGAGAGAGAGAGAGAGAGAGAGAGGGTGAAAATTGCCTGCCATAGACACAGACCCGGGGGAGGAATTCATGGGACATTGGTGGAGGGAAATGGGCACTGGTGGAGGGATAGGTGCTGGAACACTGTATGTCACTTGTCACTTGTCTTCCCGTTGTTCATTGATTTGCTCGAGTGGGCCCCAGTAATGTCTCCATTAGTTGGGAATAAGGTCCATTATTGTTACTGTCTTTGTCATATAGAATTCACCACAGATAGCTTGTCAGGTTCTGCCGTGGCTCTGGGTTCATCCCAGGGGGCCCAATCTTTTTCTATGTTAGACCATCAACCATCCAGGGCCCATGTGGCAGAGCCCTGGGTGTAGACCCTATGACTGAAACACAAATATGAACACTTTGTAACTGGAAATCTCACAGTGGTATAAAAATTTAAAAAAAGAAAAGTTATGATAGTTATATTGAATGACACTTAGAAAAATTTTGCCTTCAGAAATAAAATCTCCAGAAAATACCTGAATGTATTGTTCAAATTCTGGACATGGTGTCTCTGCTTCCTTAGACAAGTCAAAAGGTTCCTTCTAGGTTGCAAGGAGTCAAGTTTTTAATTTGGTCTTGGACTCCATCATTTTCCAGGTTGATTGAGTCATGAAACTAACCATGGAGATTCTTGTTTTTTACTTTATATGTTTCCATTGCAGCATTTTTCTAAGTGCTCAGTGGAACCCTCACATTGTTACACCAGGTGATTTCCAAGAAGCTAATTTTTCCATCTTAAATGACCTCTGAGAAGAGTGAAAAAAAAATCTGCTCTCATGACGCACATCTCATCAGATTCCCGTCTGCACAGCATGATGATGCCTTGACGAATGATGCCTGGTGCCATATATCTGCCTTCTTTAAATAGGACTTTTCAAATATAACAAGACTGAAATATATTACAAGTACTATTAACAAGATAAAGGGATGGGGCAAAAGATCATGATAAAATTAGAAGTGAAAATATAGAAATATAGAAGATATAAAAAAGAATTACTAGAAACACCACTTCAGTGTAAAAAATTTTTTAAGTGAGTTCATCTAGAACTATTGCTTTTTGTAGAATGCTAACTGGATTTTAAGAAATTTTAATCAATATATGGTAACAGAGAAAAACTAGTAGAGAAAGGAAAAATTATGGAGGAATGAACCCAGGTTTGAGTTCAGAAAGAGAGAGCCCAGGCTGGAGCAAGAGTGCAGTGGCTACGGCTCCCAGCATCCGATGTGAACTCCCAAGCACTGCCAGGAGCAGTTCCTGGCACAGAGCAGGAGTAAGTGCCCTGTGCATTACTAGGTAAGGCCCAAAAGCAAAAAAAAAAAAAAAAAAAAAAAAAAGAAAGGAGAACTAAAGCAAACATGAGGCCCTGGATTCAATCAGGAGACACCACCAGTTGTGGCTCCAAAACAAACAAAAAAAAATGAAGGAAATTTCTCTACTAGTTTTTTCTCAACCACTACTTCCTCACTAAATCTATAAATACTCAAATCTAAAAAATACTCAAAAGAGACTCACAGACATGGGGCAGAGCTGCTACTGGCTCTCCCTGTGCCCAGCCACTCACAAGGCCGCAGGAGGGATGGCGGGTTCTTGCCCTGGCCCGCCACCCCAGCAGAGCCTTGAAACAAGCCAGACGACCCCCCACTCCAAGAGGGCCTCCATTTTCCGCGTCCGGACTTCCCTCTCGTCAGAACACCCAGCAGACCAGTCTATCACAGCTCGGCTTGCACGGCTGCAAGTGGCAGCGCAGTTCATCAATAAATGCTGGATTTAGAGATGCCTACAAGAGTATGCTACCCACACGGCAGAGCCTGGCAAGCTACCCGTGTCGTATATGATGTACCAAATACCAGTAACAGCTTTAGACCTCATTCCCACGACCTGATGGAATGGTTTGAGGCTCTTTATGTTCCTGGAGCAAGCAGGTGCCCTTGGGCTCTACTAGCATGAGACAGGTCATATGGAGATGTTATTGGTGCCCGCTCGAGCAAATCGATGATGAACAGGAAGACAGTGATACAGTGATATGATAACAGACTTAATTTGTTGGTGCAGTTCTTTATGTTTTAACATACAAATGTATTTGTATTACCACACCACGTCAAGATGAGAATAGTTCTATCACACACAAAAATCTTTTTTATACCTACCCTTTCTAATCCATCCATTCTGTCCCTTCTCTCTTACTATTTGGATAAATTCTAAGGAGCACACATGCTAGGTTTTAAGGTAAAAGTAAATTTAAGTTTTTTTTTTTTTTTTTTGAAGAGTATCACTGTATCACTGTCTTCCCGTTCATCATCGATTTGCTCGAGCGGGCCCATGTAATCTCCATATGTCCTGTCTCATGCTAGTAGAGCCAAGGCATCTGCTTGCTCCAGGAATATAAAGAGCCTCAATCCATTCCGGAATGAGGTCTATAAGGGTTTGCTCATATATGAAGGGTTTGCTTCATAAGTTTGCTCTTAACTTATGAAGAGTATAAGTTAACTTTATCTACTAAGAGTTTTATCTTTTCCCTTTATTATACCACCGTGAGATATACAATTACAAGGATGTTCATAATTGGGACTCTGTCATATAGTGTTTCAACACCCAGCCCTCCACCAGTGCCCTATTCCCACCACCAATGACCAAACATTCCCGCCCACCCAACCCTAGCCTGTCCCTGTAGCAGGTACTTTTTCTTTCTCTTTCTATCTCTGTCTCTGATTTCTCTTTCTCTTCACTTACACTTTGTGACTTGCCCTACAGATATTAAGGGTTTATGATGTCTCTATGTGTATATTCAATAGTAAGTTCTAGTGTGACATTATAATTCCCATTCCCCTTCAAACTCCCCAGTTTGTTGCAACTAGAGTGATCCTTACAGTGTATGGTATAAGACCCTGGGAAGCACCTGGTCCTAACTTCCATTATTGTCTAAGATTGGTGTGCGGCTGCAGAGCAACTTGTGCACAGGTGCAGCTGTGGGTCTGGAGTGTCTCTCTTTTCGGGGTTGCTGGCTGTGGTGACTGGGAGCTGGTCATGCCTCCCGACAAGGAGGGGAGGAATGGGAGGAGGAGGAGCCCAAAACCCCACTCCAAGTTCAGCCAGTGTGTCCTCCTCCCCTTGCACATGTGAGCAAACCCTTGGAGCTATGTTGGACTTGGCCAGGATCTGACCAAGCCATAGTAAATTTAAGTTTTATTAAAGACTGCCAAAATCTTTTTTACCATTCCTATTTTTAAATTTTACTTAATCGAAGCACTATTATTTACAAAGATATTTTCAGCTGAGTTTTAGTCATACAATGTTTCAGCACTCATCCCACCACCAGTGTCAATTCTACGCACCAGAATTTCAAGGTTCACACTCACAGGCACGTTTATAAGTTTGGTTGTTGTAGTTTGAATCTCATGTTTTCAGTGTTGTTGACGCTGTGGTCTGATTATTTATCTCTTCCTCTCCTTTACACTACTGATGTACCTGAATCATTTTTTTTTGGGGGTGGGTCACACCCAGCAATGCTCAGGGGTTACTCCTGGCTCTGCACTCAAGAGTCACTCCTGGCGGTGCTCGGGGGACCATATGGGATGCCAGGGATCGAACCCAGGCCCACACAGGCTGGCTGCGTGCAAGGCAAACGCCCTACCACTGAGCTATTGGTCCGGCTCCCATGTACCTGAATCCTTTTGACCCCAATCCCACTCCCTTCAGGTTGCTTATTCTGGTCTCTATTTCCCTCTTTGATTTTTTTAAAAAAAAATTTCTTTCCTTATTTGTCCTTTACCAACTTGCTTTTCAAAGTGTCTAGACCATTTTGTCTTCCCACAAGCAATGAATGAGATTCCCTGGTACTCTACTGTCTTGCCAACAATTAAATGTTTTTGATTTTGGTGTGTTATAATATCTTCTTGTCTTAATTGACATTTCCTTAATGGTAAATGATGTGGAATATATTTTCTCATAGTTATTTCTCATCTGCATATCTTCTTTGCTGTGATGTCTATTCAGGTCTTTTTGCTTGTTAAAATTATTTTATTTTATTAAAAGATAGTTTTCTAGTTGAAGTGTTCATTGCAATTCACTTAACAATATTTTTAGTTTTTAGTGAAGAATATATTTAGTTTCCAGATTCCAAAGTAAAGTATCAAGACATGCCAAATAGCACCTAAAAACTTAACTGGCATTATATGAGAGTAACAACAAAAAAGATATGCTCAATATACAACCTGTAGAGTGATTTCCAGGGAAGGAATTTTCTGCTCTAGATGCATTAGTCCTCTCAAAAGGCTTTGCTGAGAAACAAATGCTGAACGCTGTATTTATTTTTCACTTTTTTTCCAGAAGTGAAAATCCTCTTCTCTTACCATTAGCAAAAATAGGTGCTACTGTATGCTTTTTGTAAAATAAAAGTGGTATAAAGTAAACTTTTGAAAAGTAGAGCTGCCTCTGTATAAGTGTTATTACCTATAGCCTAGTGCTGTACCAAACACTTTTTCAATTTATAGCAGGAAATGTGCGTACTTTGACTAATATCTCACCATTTTCCTCACTCCTGTACCCAGAAACTACCCTTCTATTTAGCAAAGGGTTTTTTTTTTTGTTTCTTTTCCCCAGCCTGCCAAGTGTGTTAGAAGGGAAAGGATCTAAATGATTCTTGGCTAAAAGGTTTAAGGTTCAATGTTGAGGTTCAAAATTTATTTTTGGAAAAACTCATCTAGTTGTGCCTTTTTGCATAATTAATGTGATTTTTCCACCCTTTAATTTTGTGTAACATTTTATGTTACAGTAATATTTCAGCAGTGTCATATAACCTGCTGCTTTCATATTTTAACAGCTACTTCTTAATAACTCTATGAATATTATTTTCATTTTCTTTGAGAAAACTGAGGTGTGAAGTTAACCAAGTTCACTATATTAAAAGGAAGCTTCATTATTTAACTCCGGAGCAGTTTTAGACCCTACAGCCTGAAGGACCATGCTACCTTGTCATTTGTGTAATGGGGAACATAATGAATTATATATTACATTGTCTCCTTGATAACCTTTAAAATATAAAATTATTGTTTAAAGAAAGGCCAATATGCTATGTGAACTATATGCATGTTTAGAACGTATCTGTATGAATTTTGCTCAAAACTTTTTCTGATCTTGGTTCTTGGTTTCATGTGGATTGCATGATGAAAATAAGATTGTGTCAGTTATTAGTGCATTCTAACACTTTGCTGCTTACTTTCAGGCTTGGTTCTTTTCTCTTTATGTTTTGATGTCTGAACAAATGAGAAAACAATCTAGTTTGAATGGCACCTCTGTGAAAGTCTGACAATGTTAAAACTTAAATAAGCATAATCCAATTTGGGGAAAATTTTGCTTGTCTTTATGATCTCTCTTTTAAAGTGGATTTTTCTTTTAGTCAGTTTCTTGTTCATATATTTTAACTTGATTTACAAGAATTACTGCAAACAAGCAATTAGAGTAGTTACTTTCAAACTTGGGGTTTTTTTTTCAATCTTTTTTCAAATTGTTCTCTGTAAAAGCTGGTGTAAAGGTTAGGTAAGTTAACATTTTGAATTGGTTGTGTTCTGAAAATGAAACCGGTTTTAAATCATATAGAACACATAGAAATATAAAAGCATTTCTCATTATCAAAGAGATGCTTCTCTAGTTTCACCGTGAAAAAAGAGACCTGCAACAATAATTTTATTCATCAGAAAATTTGAAAATGCCAATTTTTGATTCAATGACATGGAATGTTTTAAGTTTGAAAAATTGAATGGACATATATTGGGGAAAACATGGATACAGATGTTTTGTTTTATATGTTCTTTAATATCATATTGAAAAGATTAGAGTTAATACCTTTATATCACTGATAATGATTGACGTTTCTTTTTTAAATCATAATACTCAAGATATTTGAGACAGAGTTCACTTGATCACTTGAATCCCTTTATTCATCGATTTGCTCAAGGGGGGCAGTAACATTTCCATTGGACCCTATCACGTGCTAATGTAGCCCAATGGCATCTGGTTGATTCAGGAATATGAAGAGCCTCAAACCGTTCCTTCAGGGTCTTGACAAGAAAGTCTGACCATCTTGTAGGTGGGCAGCCACGTGATCTTTTGACATCCTGTGGGATCAAGTCTGTAACGGCTCTAGTCCAGCGGTCGTCTCCAAATTGCATTACATGTCCAGCCCATCTGATTTTCGATGCCTTGGCAAACAAGACAGCATCCCTGACTCTGGAATGGCGGCAGAGGTCAGAACTCGGATTCCTTCTCTCACTTGAGTGAGGCATGGTATTCCAAGCATAGCTCTTTGATTCCTCTCTGGGAGATCCAAATAGCATTCTCATCCTGCTTTCGTAGGGCCCAGGTCTCTGAGGCGTATGTTAGTGCAGGGAGAACGGTGGAGTCAAAGAGATATGCCCGGAGCCGGAGGTTCTTTGTCCTTTGAGCTATTTCTTCGATGCCTTTGAAGGCATTCCATGCCGCTCTGTTCCTCCTGCGCAGCTCAGGTTTTAGGTCGTTCATCATGTTGACTTCTTGACCTAGGTATACATAACTGCTACATTCAGAGATGTTTGTTCCATTGAGAGTGAATGGGGCCTCAGGAACTAGTTCATTTCTCATAAACATAGTTTTCTTTGTCCTTGATATGTCCTCGATATGAGCACGAGACAGGACATTTCTAGATACTACTGGTGCTCGCTCTAGCAAATAGATGATCAACGGGAAGATAGTGATAGTGATAGTTTTCTTTAGATTCAGCTGTAGACCTATCTTTCCACATTCTCGGTCGAAAGAAGACCTCAAAGAGAGAAGAGCAGAAATACTGGAAGATGCAGCAGAAGCCGGAAAATGCATTCGCACTGCCTGCCTGTCCTTTGCCAACTATAAGACCAAGATAACTGCCCTCCGACGCCCTGATGGATCTATCACATCTTCCAGAAAGGCAATGGAGAAGATTATCCAGGACTTCTACTCAAATCTCTTTGATAGCCACATCCACCTGCCCACATACCAAATTCCACAGGATGAATATGTCTTTCCCCAACGTTCTTCCTTCTGAAATCCGACATGCCATCTTGTCGGCAAAGAAGGGAACAGCACCAGGCCCAGACAAAGTCAGACCCAAACATCTGAAGAATCTGCCGTCGGTACTCATCAATACACCAGTTTGCCTCTTCACACGCTACCTGTTTGAATACAAGGTGCCCTTCCAATGGAAAACCAGCAGGACAGTTCTACTGTTCAACAAGGGAGACATTCACGACATCGGCAACTATTGCCCCATCTGTCTGTTCTTCATCTTGTCCTTCATTTACAAGCTGTTTTCACGAGTCATCCTGAACAGGATTGACAGTACACTAGATGAAGGACAACCATGTGAGCAAGCTGGCTTCTGGAAACGATTCAGCACAATCGACCATATCCACACAGTAACCAAGCTCATTTAGGTTTGTAGGGAGTAAAAGATGCCGCTCTGTCTTACTTTCATTGATTTAAAGAAAGCCTTTGCACTCTGGTTGTTTCCAGATTCTGGCTATTGTGAATAGTGCTGCTATGAAAATGAAAGTGGGAAGATGAGAGCCGGAGCGATAGCCCAACGGGTAGGGCGTTTGCCTTGCACGAGGCCAGCCTGTGCCGGCCTGGGTCTTTTTTCCTGTTTTTTTTTTTTTTTTTTTGCTTCCCAAGGTATATTCCCAGGGTAGTATGGCTAGGTCAAGTGGGAGCTCAATGTCTAGTCTTTGGGGGAATGTCCATATTGCTTTCCAAAAGGCTGGACCAGTCAACATTCCAAAACATTCCCACCAACAATGGATGAGTGTCCCCTTTGACCTCATCCATGTTGGCACTTGTTCTTGCTCTTTTGGATATGTGCCAGTCTCTGTGGTGTGAGATGGTATCTCATTGTTGTTTTGATTTGCATCTTTCTGATGATTAGTGATGATGTGCATTTTTTCATATGTCTTTTGGCCATTCGAATTTCTTCCTTGTTGAGGTTTCTGTTCATTTTTTTCTCCCCATTTTTTATTTTTTTGCTTTTTTGTGTCACACCCGGCAATGCTCAGGGGGCTACTCCTGGCTCTGCACTCAGGAATCACTCCTGGTGGTGTTCGGGGGACCATATGGGATACAGGGGTCAAAGCCAGGCCGGCACAGGCTGGCCGCTTGCAAGGCAAACGCCCCTACCCGCTGGGCTATCGCTCTGGCCCTCATCTCCCCATTTTTTTTTTTTGATTTTTTTGGGTCACACCCGGCTATGCTCAGGGGTTACTCCCGGCTCTGCACTCAGGAATTACTCCTGGCGGTGCTCGGGGAACATATGGGATACCGGGATCGAACCCTGGCAGGCACAGGCCGGCCGAGTGAAAGGCAAACACCCTACCCGCTGGGCTATCGCCCGGCCCCTCCCCATTTTTTTAATAGGGTTGTCTGTTTTCTTTTTGTAAAGTTCTACCAGTGCCTGATATATCCTGGATATCAACCCCTTTATCAGATGGGTATTGGGTGAATATCCTTTCCCACTCTGTGGTGTTTCATCTTTGGAAGATGCCTTTTAGCTTCAATATCATGGAGGGTTTTTCCTATATTTTCTTTGATGTACTTTATGGATTCAGGTCTGATATTGAGATCTTTAATCTATTTTGATCTGACTTTTGTGCATGGTGTTAGACAGAGGTCTAAATTCATTTTTTTTACATGTAGCTCCCCAGTTTTTCCAGCACCACTTGTTGAAGAGGCTTTCCTTGATCCATTTCATACTCTTTGCTCCTTTATAGAAGTTTAAATGATCATGTATTTGAGGCTGGGTGTCAGGATACCCAACTCTATTCCATAGGTCTACAGGTCTGTTTTTTTATTCCAATACTATGCTGTTTTAATTACTACTGCTTTGTAGTAGAGTTTGAATTTGGGAAGAGTGATGCCTCCCATCTTCTTTTTCCCAAGGATGTTTTAACTATTTGTGGGCTTTTATTATTTCATACAAATTTCAGGGGTGTTTGGTCAATTTCTTTGAAGAATGTCATGGATACTCTTATAAGGACTGCATTAAATCTATATAAAGCTGTAGGGAGTATTATCATTTTGACAACGTTGATTCTCCTGATCCATGAGCAGGGAATGTGTTTCCATTTTCTTGTGTTCTCTTTTATTTATGGAAGCCTGGTTTTATAGTTTTCTTTGTACAGGTCCTTTATACTCTTTGTTAAGCTGATTCCTAGGTATTTGATTTTCTGTGGCACAATTGTGAATGGGATCATTTTCTTTTTTTTTTTAAAATTTTTTATTATACCACAGTGAAACATACAATTACAAAGGTGATCATAATTGGTTCTTGGTAATACAGTATACCAGCACCCATCCCTCCACCAGTGCCCCATTTCCACCACCAATGTACCCCACCCCCTCCTGCCCACCCCCATGCTGCCTTAATAGCAGGTACCCCAGTTTCCTCTCTTTCTCTCTCTGTCTCTCTCTCTGTCTCTGCATCTCTCTGCCTCTTATTTTACACATTGTGGCTAGCCCTGCAGGTATTTAGAGTTTATCACTTAAGTCTCTTTGTGTATATTCAGTGGTGAGTTTTAATCTGCCATTACCATTTCCCACATTTAGTAAAACACTGGTATCTATTTATGTCCTATTAATGAATGCAGTCATTCTATATCTGTCCTTTTCCTTCTGACTAATTTCACTCAGCATGATAGTCTCCATGTCCATCCATTTGCAGGTAAATTTCATAATGTCATCTTTTCTGACAGCTGCATAGTATTCCATAGTGTAGATGAACCACAGTTTCTTTAGCCAGTCCTCTGTTCTCGGGCATTTAGGTTGTTTCCAGATTCTAGCTATAGTGAATAGCGCAGAGATGAATAAAGAAGTACAGATAGTGTTTCTGCTATGTGTTTTTCGGTCTCTCGGGTATATTCCCAGGAGTGCTATTGCTGGATCAAATGGGAGCTCAATATCTAGTTTTCGGAGGAATGCCCATATTGTTTTCCAAAAGGGCTGGACCAGTCGGCACTCCCACCAACAGTGGATCAGAGTCCCTTTTTTCCCCACATCCACGCCAGCACCGGTTGTTCTTGCTGTTTTGGATGTGTGCCAGTCTCTGTGGTGTGAGATGGTACCTCATTGTTGTTTTGATTTGCATCTCCCTGATGATTAAAGATGAAGAACACTTTTTCATATGCCTTTTGGCCGTTCGAATTTCTTCTTTTTTGGAAGCTTCTGTTCATTTCTTCTCCCCATTTTTTGATGGGGTTGGCTGTTTTTTTCTTGTGGAGTGCTACCAGTGCCTGATATATCCTGGATATTAACCCCTTGTCAGATGGGTATTGGGTGAATATCCTTTCCCACTCTGTGGATTGTCTTTGTATCTTGGTCACCGTTTCTTTTGAGGTGCAGAAGCTTTTTAGTTTTATATAATCCCATTTGTTTATCTTTGCTTCCATTTGCTTGGTCAGTGGTGTATCATCTTTAAAGATACTTTTCGTTTCGATGTCGTGAGGGCGTTTCTCCTATGTTTTCTTCGATGTACCTTATAGATTCATGTCTGATGTCGAGATCTAGAATCCATTTTGATCTGACTTTTGTGCATGGCGTTAGAAGGAGGTCTAAGTTCATTTTTTTACATGTAGCTGCCCAGTTTTCCCAGCACCATTTGTTGAAGAGGCTTTCTTTGCTCCACTTAATATTTTTTGCTCCTTTATGGAAGATTAAGTGGTTGTATATTTGAGAATGTGTTTCAGGGTACTCAGTTCTATTCCATAGGTCTACAGGTCTGTCTCTATACCAATACCACACTGTCTTAATTACAACTGCTCTGTAGTAGAGCTTGAGGTTGGGGAAAGTGATACCTCCCATCTTCTTTTTCCCAAGGATTGCTTTAGCTATTCATGGAGTTTTTATTATTCCATACAAATTTCAGGAGTGTTTGTTCAATTTCTTTGAAGAACATCATGGGTATCTTTATAGGGACCGCATTGAATCTGTATAAAGCTCTAGGGAGTATTACCATTTTGATAATGTTGATCCTTCCGATCCATGAGCAGGGAATAGGGATCATTTTCTTAATAGCCCTTTTCTTCTCTTTCATTATTTGTATATAGGAAAGCCACTGACTTTTTGTTATCGATTTTGTATCCCTGCGCTCTACTATAGGTATTTATTTTTTGTAGGAGATTTTTGGTAGTGCATGTAAGGTTCTCTAAACCTCAGTATTTTTTTTAAATCACTGTTATTATAATCCACTGAAATAAAATGAAGGCATGGCCATAGGAATACTTGCATATATATCATTAGATCTACCCAAACCGAACATCTGACATTTATGCAATTTTCTGTATCAAAGAGACAAAAGTTGCAGTTTGAGCATTTATGTAAGACAATTGACAGGGATGGTTAATATAATCTGTGATTTTGTCCTGGTATAAATTATAGATTTCTAATCATAGTGAGATTTCTTGTTATAAACTTACCTTCTTTCAAAAAGTTTTTTTCAGGGCTTTATCACATACCCTTTCTTCACTTGATTTCCCGTGTACTTCTGGTTTAGTGACTCAATTGCATAATATGCTATTTAAATTAACAAGAATTATTAAGGAGTAAGTTATCTTGATATTTCCCCTAATAAACTGAGTAGTATGTGTTATTTCTCCTCTGTTTTAAAGAGAAGACAAAGGACGTGAATATTCAATTGAACAACTCTTCTGGATAATACAATGTGACAAGCAAGGATTTAAAAAGTACATTGAGATATAAAATCTGTTATTTCCTTTGACAATTCTAAAAATTATTCAGACAATTGCTGACAGTGTTTTACTAGTTATAGCTTCTTTTTGTTGTCAATATTTGAAAAAATGATACTAAGCAGAAGCATATCCTTGTGGATTTTAACAGTTAGGAAATAGTCTAGATAATCTGAGTACTTACATAGTTTGATGCTGAATATTCAGAATTAAAAAGTGAATAAGAAATAATTGTTGTTTTTGAGGCAGCGAAGTGTGAGGAGATGCAGAGACAAATGTATGAACAATTGTTTTGAAAGTGCAGGTGTGTCAAGTTGCATGAAAACGTACAGGAACTAATTATTTATCTAGGCTGAGGAGGATAAAGAACATCAACCAGAAAAGCATAAAAGTCCTGATGACTCAGTTTGATGATTTAGGGGTAGAGATTCCAGAAGGCCTGGAAAACAGAGTGTGGGATGACAGAAAAGTCCTCAAGAGCTGTTTGAGATTGGATGCCAAACTGAGGAGATCTTTGCTTTTTGAAGAAAACAAAGACATGTAGCAAGAAGCATGGTTGGGTTTTGGGCCACAATAGGCTCCCCAACAGATATTGGGGTTCAGTAGGGTCCTCTGTCACATTTGAGTCTGCCAACTGTACCCCCAATTGGTGAACAAAGGAACAAGCCCACAGGCTCCTCAGTAGTCAGAGGCTGCTCTCTAATTCCTCCCTCTGCTCTCCTTTATCTCTCCTCCAGGTCAATTCTGCTAGTTAACCCCTCCTAAAAGTTTGGGGTTGGAGTTGCAAGAGGTGATGGACCTTGATCTAAAAACAATGAGAAGGTGTAATACGCCTTTCCTTCCTCGGCAATCTACCAGGGGACCTCTCCCCAGACATGGAAATCTGCCCTGCGGCTATAGACCTGCCCAGAACACAGGCAGAAACTCAGTTGTTTTGTCCTTTCCTTTTCTGGTAAACAATCATCTTAATAATATTTCTAGTCATTTTGTATAAACAGTAAGAGATACAGGCATTTATAAAGGATAACTTTTTGTGGGGACATCTGCTGTATTTTCTAGACTTCTGTCCAGATTAAGCCAGATTAGATTTAAACCAGATTAATCAAGTTAATTTTATCCTAACCCCAACTGGGCCCCAAACCATTTGCTTATCTTTGGGTCAGGACAGAGTTTGTTCCATGACCTTTTTCTTAGCTTATTATACTGTTTATTACACTTATTCCTCCCATGTTGAGGCCATGCCTCAGGGCTTGCCATGGGTCCATCTGAGTCTAGTGTGGAACCCTTTTGGGGGTATAAAGAACTAGAATCAATCTAAGGGCAACTGAGATTTTAAGTTAGGAAGTATGATGGATGCCCAGGAGCAAATATTTCAGAGTTAATTACCCCTATATCACAAATAAACAGACTTAACTATTTTCTTGTGTCTATACAAAAGGCCTTTGCTCTACCATAAGGATATGCAAAGGGCATACAGTAAAGAGAAAAACAGCATTTTACTTTCCATAAAAAACCCAGGACTGGAAAGTAGTAGTCAGGGGTTTTGAACAAAGGGTAATCTAACAGTTGGGAGACTGTATTACTGATAGCTTATCATCAATGAGTAGATATATGAGTTGTTTTGATACAAATACTGAGTTTGGCAAAAATATGTTTATAGAAGCATCTAAAGTTGATCTGGAATACTTTGTGAGGAAAGAGTTTTGGGACAATCATCAGTTTTTTAATTTATTTTAAATCTTCCTATTTTTTTTCTTCATTTTTATTACAGACATGGGGCAGAGCTGCTACTGGCTCTCCCTGTGCCCAGCCGCTCATGAGGCGCCCAGGAGGGATGGTGGTTTCTAGCCCTGGCCCGCCATCCCAGCAGAGCCTTGCAACAAGCCAGGCGACCCCCCACTCCATGAGAGCCTCCATTTCCACATCCGGACTTCTCTCTCATCAGAACTCCACCCAGCAGACAGACCAGCCTATCACAGTCAGGCTCATCGAGATCCACCCTGCAGCAGTCTTTTTAAATCCGGCTCAGGTATGCTGATCCAGAGACTCATAGACATGGGGCAGAGCTGCTACTGGCTCTCCCTGTGCCTAGCCGCTCACGAGATAAACAATTACAAAACTGTTTATGATTAGGTTTCAGTTACACAGTGTTCCAGCATCCATCTTCCATCAGTTCACATTTCCCAACACCAATGGCAGCGATTCCCTCCGCCCCCCCCATCCTGCCTCTAAAGCAGACACTTTACCTCTTCTCTCTCTCTCTCTCTCTCTCTCTCTCTCTCTCTCTCTCTCTCTCTCTCTCCTCTTACACATTGTGGCTTGCAATACATACATTTAGGAGTTATCATGTATATCCCTTTCCTACACTGACTATGTTATATGTGCACACAACATGTAAAATAAATATTTGAGTACAAGAAAATATTTTTACACATTGACTTCCTCCCTGCCCCTGCTGCTTCCTTCCCTTTGTTATTATTATTGCTGCAATGTCTGGGGTTAATAATACATTGTGGAGCTCTGGGCTCTTGTACACTGAAGACTAGGCACTATTCTGGCATTGTGGATCACAAAGGCAGTGTCAAAGAGATTGGCCCTGGACTAAGGGAAGTGCTGAGGATCAAATTCTTGGCCTTGTGCTTGCAAGACAGACACTCTACTAGTGAGTCACATTCCTAGCTTCCTCCACATAAGCTGCTAACAAAATGAAATGAGTTACTCAACTACTCTATGAAAGAAATGAAGCAACAAGATATTTTGGTAGGGGGAAAAAACCCTCTTTATCTAGAAATAACACTCTTCAGGGAAATGAACATATGTTCCAAAGCTATAACTTTGTCTTAAAGAGTATTTGAAGAATGCCAGATTTTCCATGATGATATTATCCAGAATTGTAATTACTGTATTAAAGGAAGATTTGCCATGGTTAAGAAAACATGAAAGCATTTAGAATAAGATAAATGGAAATATCCAAAAACAAGAAAAAAAAGCTAGCATGCGTCTAAATGTTCATAAGCTATTTTATGCACAAGTTCTAGCCGTAGAGTCAAATTTACACAAATATTTAAGCTGTGAAGTACTTGTAACTGTAATGAGATTTATTCCTTAAAATATTTGCTATTTTATGGAATTTTGGAATAAACAAATTTTGTTTTTTGTTTTTTTGTTTTCTTTTTTTTGGGCCACACCCGGCAATTCTCAGGGGTTTCTCCTGGCTCTGCACTCAGGAATTACTTCTGGCGTTGCTCAGGGGACCATATGGGATGCCGGGATCGAACCCAGGCCAGCATGGGCGGCTGCATGCAAGGCTAAAGCCCTACCCGCTGGACTATCACTCCGGCCATGGAATAAACAAATTTTGATGTAAAACTTTTTGATGAAGTCAATTTACATTCAAATTTGAAGATACTTAATATACATTTTGATTTGTGATGAACTTTTTTATGAATGCTACTCTCAGTGGAAGTGAGGGGATGGCAGATCCACTACTGATAATAATTTACCACTTTATCAGTACAGGCTTGAAGAGTCTATGCATCTAAGCACAGATGTGATGACTGGGGCCTCTGGCAGTGCTGGAAGCCACCTGTGTCACCTAGTGTATCTGAAAATGTTCTGTAGATTATACAGATCAGGTTTCTAAGGGCATGTAACTCCACCCTTCTCCTTTTATTCCTCAATCCCTTTAGGCCTTTCCCTGACTACTTAAAATAAACACTGTGCATTAAGCTACTTAATTCTCCCTCTACCTGGTGGGGGAAAAAAAGACAACATAGGAAAAAAGACAAAGGTGGAATAAATATTAGAATCAAGCAAAGGCTAAAATCACAAAGGGTCATAGATTTTGCAGTTGAGTATCAGCTGGCTGGGAATGACCTTTGAAGGGCCTACCTCTGTCAGAAAGCTCATCAATGTGCATTACGCACAGCTAGCTCTTCTCATACAGCAACAAGATTCATGCTACTGCATCAAGTGTCAAACCTTACAAGCTTAATAAGTAATTGCAATACTACTATGGAAACAAAAGCATTCACACAGAAACTACTGCTGGGTATCAAGAATATTTTAGTTGGTATGTCAGCTAGCAAACTCCAACGCAGAACTTTGTGGTCAACCTACAATTGGAAATAATCTCTTTTAAAAAAATTTGAGTGTATTCTATATTCTAGAACAGAACTGTAACGAGCTTACTAAAAAAATCTTTTTCTTGGATAATTTATGACAAGTGTTAATGAAAAAACACAGAAAGCACGAAGATAATTGAGGCTTGTAGATAATGTTGTGAAGAAAATCAGGCGATTGTTAGGGCTCCTTTAAGAATTAAGGGCACAACAACCTAATTAAGAGATATACAGTTGGGAGAAACAGTTGAGTGAGTCAAATGAGACTGGGTTCTCAGCCTGACAGGATAGAGAGTTAGAGGGAGCAGAGAGGCCTGGGTTGGCTGAGCTTGCCTAAGGGCAGTGCTTAGAGATAGTATGAAGAGAGTCTTGAAGGGAGTTCAGAGCCTCTGGACAGGTTCTGTACCTCATAATGTCAGTTAATCAGCCACATAGCTGAAAACTAACAGGTGATGCCTTAGGTAGACATCTGAATGGGGTCCTACTTTGAGAAAGTAAGAAGAGTCAATGAGAACGTCACTGTTGAGTCAAAGTTCTAGGACAATGTTTTGGTGTGGAAATAGAATCCTGGGGATGGCAAGACTCCTCATGAGGAGCAGGATTTTTTCTTTAGTCAGTGACTATTACTCTGATTATACTTATTCAAGTTTAGTGTCACATGTATAGGTCTTATCAACAAGGGAGTTTGGTGAAGTAGAGGAGAAATATGTGTCAAATCTACTAATTAGATTGTAGAGTCCTTAGTGAATTAAACGATGACATTTGGGTGTAGATATTCAGAAAAAAAATGATGCATTTTAGTAGGTTGAGTGAGAAGGGGGAAAGAGAAAAGAAAACAAATAAAAAAGGAGTTAAACATTTTTGGGGGGTTAATATTAAAGTTATATAAGGCACTGGCAAACCTTTACAAGAATAAAACAGTCAACCCCATCAAAAATGGAGAGAAAATGAACAGAAACTTTCACAGAGAAGAAATTCTCATGGCCAAATGGCATATGAGAAAATGTTCTTCATCACTAATCATCAGGGAGATGCAAACCAAAACAACAATGAGATCTCATCTCACCACAGAGACTGGCACACCTTCAAAAGAGCAAGAACAACCAGTGCTGGCATGAATGCAGGGTGGGAATGCTGTTGGTGGGAATGTTGACTGTCCATCCCTTTTGGAAAATAATATGGATATTCCTCCACAAACTAGAAATAGAGCTCCCCTTGACACAGCAATACCAGTCCTAGAAATTTATCCTGGGAACCCAGAAACACACAGCAGAAACACCATCTGCACTACAATGTTCATAGCAGCACTATTCACAACAGCCAGAATCTGGAAACAATTTGAAAGCCTGAGAACAGATAACTGGATAAAGAAACTGTGGTACAACTACACAATGGAATACTATTATGCATCTACACAATGGAATGATATGCAACAGTTAGAAAAAGGGAAGTTATGAAATTTGTCTATAAATGGATGGGCATAGAAAGTATCATGCTGAGTGAAATAGAAGAAAAAGGACAGATATTGAATGACTGCATTCATTTCTGGGATATAAAGCAAATAGTATGAGACCAATATCCAAGGCCAGGCAATACATAGACCAGGAGGACATGTCAATGGTTGGAATCCAATGTGAGTGTGGGCAGTGTGCTAACAATTGTTAGAGATGGTAACACCAGACTAGAACTGAGCATTGAACATAGGCAAAGCAATATACATGATAACCCCTAAATGTTTGCATTGCAAGTCACAGTGTGTAAGACAAAGGAGAGAAAAGAGGGACAGACAGTGAGAGAGATTGGAGAAGAGAAAGAAGAAAGCAGAAGAAGATGATGAAGATGAAGAAGAAAGAAGAAGAAGAAGAAGAGAAGAAGAAGAAGAAGAAAAAGAAGAGAAAGAGGAGAAGAAAAAAAAAGAAGGAGGAGGATAAGAAGAGAGAAGAAGAAGAAGGAGAAGGAGAAGAAGAAGAGGAAGAGGAGAAGAAGAAGAAGAAGGAGAAGAAGAAAGAGGAGGAGGAGAAGAAAATGAATAAGAAAGAAGAGGAGGAGGAAGAGGAGGAGGTGAAGAAGAGAGAAGAAGAAGAGGAGAAGAGGAGAAGAATAAGAAGGAGAAGAGAAGAAGGAGGAGGAAGAGAAGATGAAGAAGAAAGAAGAAGAGGAGGAGGAGGAGAAAAAGAAGGAGGAGGAGAAGGAGTAGGAGAAGAAGGAGAAGGAGAAGGAGGAGAAGGAGAAGAAGAGAAAGAAGGAGAAGGAGAAGGAGAGGAGAGGAAGAAGGAGAGGAGGAGGAGAGAGGGAGGAGGGAGGAAGGAGAAGGAGAAGGAGAAGGAGAAGGAGAAGGAGAAGAAGAAAGAAGAAAGAAGAAGAAGAAGAAGAAGAAGAAAGAAGAAGAAAGAAGAAGAAGAAGAAGAAAAGAAGAAGAAGAAGGAGAAAAGAAAAATGTCTATCATAGAGGTGGCTGCGAGACAGGGGGAGGGAATTTGTGGATATTAGAAGGGTGGTAGAGGGTTGGGTGCTTGAACACTATGTGGCTTAGACCCAATCATGAACAGCCCAATCATGATATATGTGAGATATCATGTAATGATATATCTCACAGTGATATAATAAAATTTAAAAATAAATAAATAAAAGTTTATATAACATTTCTAATTCAATAACTCTGTCTTAATTTTCTTCTTATATTATACTTTTTTTTTTGCTTTTTTGGGTCACACCCGGCTATGCTCAGGGGTTAT
The DNA here is from genome assembly GCA_021461705.1 of Cryptotis parvus. Lineage (NCBI taxonomy): Eukaryota > Metazoa > Chordata > Mammalia > Eulipotyphla > Soricidae > Cryptotis > Cryptotis parvus. The sequence continues at coordinate 10,699 of JAJIBD010009974.1, read as the reverse complement.
TCCTGGCTCTTCACTCAGGAATTACTCCTGACGGTGCTCGGGGACCATATGGGATGCCGGGTATTGAACCCAGGCTGGCATGGGCCAGTTGCATGCAAGGCAAACACCCTACCGCTGGGCTATCGCTCCAGTCCCATTTTTGAAAGCTTTGTTACCTAACAATTTGCTATTAGATATTTCTCAAAAAGCAAGAGTTTTAAGCATCCAGGGAAAATGCATATCACTATATCATATTTAATCAACTCTGATGTTCGGCATTTAGTTGTTTTGATAGCTGGTTTTTTGATAAAATTTCAATAATTCTCATTTTGTATGTAATTTTTCTACATACCTGTGATGAAATTTCCAGGCCAAAGGCATGACTAATGATTTAAAAATATTATTTGATGTGTATTTTCAAATACGTAACTCTGGAAGAGCTATATCAATCTGGGTGCCATTTCATTTTGTTCTCATTGACAGAGGGTGTGAATGCCAAGACAACAGTTTTTCCAGGAAAAACTGTGTCTGAGAGTATTAATTTTTTTTTCTATTTCTCATTTGCCACATGGATAGCATCATAAGAACATTTTTTTCCATTTTCGTTTTTTAATCTTGAAAAATAAAAAAGTTATCCTGGGGGGAAATCAGGTAATACAATATGTATGAAAATACTATGTAAATGAGAAATGAATATTTTAAAACCACTATGAGAAGAAAGTTTTCAAAAGTGATGGTCAATTGTAAATAACATGACTTATACTTTGTTATCTGGAGAGTTCCTAGTGCTGCTCACGTAGCATTTATATGGTTCTTCTGATTTTAGTTATGGCACAGTCAACACACTGTAAAAGCTCAAATTATTCTTGCCATGAGGTTCTTTCTACAGTATTTGCAGCTATGTCTGTATTCTTTCCTGGAGCCTTCTCTACCAATTGGTTCATTGAGCAAGTCAAAGATTTTTGGATGGTGATCATAAATACGTCCAGTGGGAACCCTCAACCAGTAAAAGATGGGAGACAGCGGGAGAATACTCTAGCCCCTACCTTTATGATGATCATTTCTGGGAAGCATTCATGCTTGTTCACAGAGATTCAGGCTGAATCATAAGTCTTACAGCCTTTCTATAAACATCTCTTGGATGTCTTGCTTTTTACAGACATCTCTTAATGTCTCTTAGGAAGTCTCTCTTTCTTTCTTCCTTGTATGACTCTTTCCTCCCTCACTTCTGCTTCTTAGGATCATCTTTCAGATATACCCTCTATAAGCAAATCCTTATTCTAGACTTTCATCTCTGGAGAATCCTATCCAAGGCATTATTCCTCTTCCCCACTCCAGCTTGCATTTTCATTTACCAAACTCAGCTGGCATTGTGCTGTTGTAGACTATTGGAATAAAGACTCAGAGTTTGCTTATCATGGAGCAACCTTCTTGTGGGGCAAGCAGAAAATTAATACAGTGAATAAGTAGGGTATTTCAGAAGTACTAGCTATAAAAAATTAATGGACAGAGGAGGTAATGTCGGGGGTAAAATGGGTAAGTGTTTAAGTTTAAGTAATACAAACCAGGGTAGGCCTTATCGTGATGGCCTTAGGTGCATTAAGAACTGAAGAAGCTGAGAGAGCAAGTCATGCCATTTCTCTGAAGAGTAAATATTCCTTCTTAGGAAGAAGAAAACATAAGGGTTCAAGTGAAAGCACACTAGTATCATGCAGATATATTGGAAATCATGTCTGAATGATAAGGTTAGAGAATAGTGTGTGCGTGTGTGTGAGCAATTGGTGAGATTGGGAATAGGTTGTAGCTCCATAGAGCCTTGATGATCTTTGATACTTACTTTGAGTTTAATTGGAAATTAGTGGAAAATCTGGGTCAGAGGAATTTTAATGGTCAAAAGGGTTATTTTAGCTGTAGTGTCAGTCTTAATGAGCATACTTAATGAGTGGAAGGAGGGACCAGTCAAGGGGCATTGAATGAAAAGGATTGTGAGGTAGGTTGCTGTGCCTTGAGACTTGTATTCCTAGGTTGTTACACAGGGACATTTGTCAAAAAAGAAGAGTGGAATCTAGTTCATCTAACTTTAAAAGAAATCTTTGTTCAATTATTAAAAATTTTCAACAGAAGGCATATGTGTTATTATTTATTACCTCAAGGCTTATAAAGGTAGAAGGGAGCTTTTGCTGACCACCTATCCCTGTCGTGTTATTTCTGGATATATTGAGCAAGGGAATTTGGCATGGCCCCAGAGTCATTTTGGGTTCCCTTATGACGTAAAATATTACCATGAATATTCTACCCACCCTTCTGAGAAAGCCCTATAAGGTCATGAGAGTATAGCGCCCCTGCACGGCAGAGCCTGGCAAGCTGCCTGATGCGTGCACAATATGCCAAAACCAGTAACAAAAATGTTTATTTTCCTGACCCGGAAAGAGTCCTTAATACGGCAGCAGTAAGAAAGGTGAACAAGCAGTGGCTGATAGCATTTCACGGCCAACCTTGGCTGCCAAAAAGAAGAAACACAAAAATGATTGTCTGTACTTTCAATACCCTGGCATCGGAAGCATATATTGAGGATCTGATGGTGCAAGCGCAAAAGATCAAGTACGACATCATTGGTTTGACTGAGACAAGGAGGCGCCAGTCACATCACGCTGTATTTGACACCAGAGAAGAATTGTTCCTTGGAACATGTGGACGAAAGAGACGCCGGTGGCGTTGGTGTCCTTGTCAACACGGAACATGGCCGTAAACACTGATTCATTTGAATGCCTAACAAACCGGATAGGACGATTACACTTGAAGAGATGTGGCCCACTGCCAGCAATTTCTATCTTCATTGTCTATGCACCAACATCCACATACAAAGAAGATGAAATTGAGAAATTCTACATGGAACTGGAGGAGTTCTATAAAAAAAAGATCACACCTTCTACAAGATCATAGTCGGTGATTTTAATGCCAAGATAGGACCAAGAAGATTGGCTGAAGAACTCCACATCGGGACCCATGGCCTAGAATGGAACGAATAGGGTAAGAGACTGCCTGAGTTCATCATGTCCACCAAGACCATTCATGGGAACTCACAGTTCCAGAAGGCTGAAGCGAAACGTTGGACGTGGGAATCTCCTGGTGGACATTCCACAATGAAATTGACCACATCATCTTCAATCGATGGTTTTGTCTGACCGATGTTGCTATTGTCCCCAAATTCCAAACAGGATCGGATCCGTCTCCTTCATGCAAAATTCTACTTCCTGCAACGGGGAGAAAAGGCTGCAAAGTTTAAGAAGAGAGAACTCCCAGAATGACCACCAACTGGGAACTCTTTGGCACCATTGCAGCAACATGGGAAGATAACACCATTGACGACATTGATGAAGAATACAACCGACTGGTTCAGCACCTCCATGATTGTGTGAAGAATGCCGAGAGAGAGAAAGACACAAAAGGACACCTGTCTTCAAAAACTCTGGAGCTCATTCGCCAACGTGGCAAGGCGCGAGCCTCAGGAGACCAAATGCTAATGTCCAAGCTTGCGAAGTGGTGCAGAGAAGCGATAAAAGAAGACCTCAAAGACAGAAGAGAAGAAATACTGGAAGATGTAGCAGAAGCTGGGAAAAGCATTCACACTGCCCACCTGTCCTTTGCCAATATAAGACCAAGATGACTGCCCTCCGACGCCCTGATGGATCTATCACCTCTTCCAGAAAGGCAATAGAGAAGATTATCCATGACTATTACTCAGATCTCTTTGATAGCCACGTTCACCTGCCCACATACCAAATTCCACAGGATGGATATGTCATTCCCAACTTTCTCCCTTCTGAAATCTGACATGCCATTTCATCGGTAAAGAAGGGAACAGCACCAGGCCCAGACAAAGTCAGAACCCGAACACCTGAAGAATCTGCTGTCGGTACTCATCAATACACTAGCTCGGCTCTCCACCACGCTACCTGTCTGAATGCAAGGTGCCCTCCCAATGGAAAACCAGCAGGACAGTTCTACTGTTCAAGAAGGGAGACATTCACGACATTGGCAACTATCGCCCCATCTGCCTGTTGTCCGTCATCTACAAGCTGTTTACACAAGTCATCCTGAACAGGATTGGCAGAACACTAGATGAAGGACAACCATGCGAGCAAGCTGGCTTCCGGAAAGGATTCAGCACAATCGACCATATTCACACAGTAACCAAGCTCAGTGAGGTTTGTAGGGAGTACAAGATGCCGCTCTGTCTCACGTTCATTGATTTACAGAAAGCCTTTGATTCTGTGGAGACTGAAGCGGTCATCAAAGTCCTAGGGCAAACAGGGTGTTCAAACCCAATACATCAAGATCCTTCGTGAGCGGTATTATGGATTCACCACCAGGATCTCACCATTCTACAAGGAAGTGATCATTGATGTCAAAAGAGGGGTTCGACAGGGTGATACCATTTCACCAAAACTCTTCAGTGCCACCCTCGAGAACATCATGAGACAATTAGAATGGGAAGGAATGGGAGTGAAGATAGATGGTCGGCAACTACACCACCTCCTCTTCACTGATGATATTGTTCTAATAACATCAAACATTAGCCAAGAGGCACAAATGCTGGCTGACTTCGACCGATAATGCGGAAAGATGGTTCTACAGCTGAATCTAAAGAAAACCATGTTTATGAAAAATGAACTAGTTCCAGAGGTCCCATTCACTCTCAATGGAACAGACATCTCTGAATGCAGCAGTTATGTGTACCTAGGTCGAGAAGCGAACATGAATGACCTAAAACCTGAGCTGCGCAGGAGGAAGAGAGCGGCATGGAATGCCTTCAAAGGCATCAAAGAAATAGCTAAAAGGACAAAGAACCTCTGGCTCCAGGCACATCTCTTTGACTCCACTGTTCTCCCTGCTTTAACATTCGCCTCAGAGACCTGGGCCCTACGAAAGCAGGATGAGAATGCTATTCAGGTCTCCCAGAGAGGAATTGAAAGAGCTATGCTTGGAATATCACACCTCACTCAAGTGAGAGAAGGAAATCGGAGTTCTGACCTCTGTCGCTATTCCAGAATCAGGGATGCTGTCTCATTGCCAAGGCATCTAAAATCAGATAGGCTGGACATGTAATGCGATTTGGAGACGACTGCTAGACTAGAGCTGTTATGGACTGGATCCCATGGGACGTCAAAAGATCACGTGGCCGACCACCTACAAGATGGTCAGACTTCTTCATCAAGACCCTGAATGAATGGTTTGAGGCTCTTCATATTCCTAAATCAACCAGATGCCATTGGGCTACATTGGCATGTGATAGGGTCCAATGGAAATGCTACTGGTGCCCGCTCGAGCAAATCGATGAATAACGGGATTCAAGTGACCAAGTGATCAAGTGATGACGTAAAATATTTCATAGATAAAATCCGAAATTTATTTATTTATTTATTTATTTATTTATTTATTTATTTATTCATTCATTTATTCAATATTGCATGTCTGTCTTCCTGGTTTGGAAAAAAAGAACTGAAACATGTAGAAGTTTTACTGAGCAACTATGTTTATAGTCATCTATGAACATTCAAGTCATTCAGACAGTGCTCAGAACCTTTCCTCAAAACCACATGCTTTGGAGTAGCTAATTCTTATCAAGGTGTTATCCAGTATCCTATGGTTTAGTTAGAATTCTGCTGGGAAGCAATCATATTTTCAGGGTGTGGAGACAGGGCGCAAGTGCCGAACTCCTTTAGGGTAAGAGAGAAATTACCCTCACTTAGAAGACATTTTCCTGGAAACAACTACCTTTTGATGCAAATGCACTGTTTGCTTTCTCAGTTGGAGGTCAATCAAAAGTAGGTGGTCTATTCCCCTTTATTGTCTTACACAAACCAGAACGTTTGTTCACTTGTATTTCTTGCTTCTAGTAGGCATGTATAACTTTGTCTGCCCTGAAACTTTGCCCATTGTTGTATAGTAAATATTCCTGCCCATTCCATAGTTCCTGGGTATCTGTCAATGAAAAATTCTTTGTGTTCCTTCCTCTTGCTCTCTAAAAGGGCAAAATGTTGTATGTAACCGTGCCCATTTGGGTAAAAAAGAAATGTGTGACAGAGTTGAATCTCTCCTGGCAGTGCTCAGAGGTTACTCCTGGATCTGTGGTTAAGGCTCACTCCTGGCACTGTTCAGGGGATCATATGTAGTGCCAGGGATTCAACCAGAGTTAATTGCATGTAAGAAAAGTGACTTACTACTTATATTATTCCCCAGTTCCTTCGTTTGTATAATCTTGCCATATCTTCAATTGTAGATAGTAATAATTTAGACCATAGGTGGTTAAAATCAAGTTTTACAGAAAAAGAATTCTGACAGTCACATTACTATTGCCACTGAATGTTCTAAAAGACATTCCTGTTCTTATACTTACTTTTTTTCTTTCGGATGGATAATGTGCCAAGTGCATAACTAGATTGAAGGGAGTCATGTGTCACACAAATGTGTGAACACCCAAGCATCATGTATATGAACTGAAAAAGTATCCCCTATACATACTTAAGTCAGCTGCTTGTGGCTTTCTCTTTAGTTCTCCTGAACTACTCAGAATCATTTTGTGTATTATGGCTGGCGGGAGGCGGCTTATAAGGAAATATTCCTTATTACCATACTGCCTTTCTATTTAGCATTCATCCCTACAACCGGAGCCCTACTTCCAGTTTTATTATCCACATCTAGTCTATTTTACTTTTCAGACTTGATGGTTTATTTTGCTTTCGTTTTTCCCCTTCTTGAATTTTTTTTTGGTTACCCAAATGGAAAGTCAGAAATTTCTCCAATTTACTACAGTAAACTTTCAAGGTTAGAACATTAATTTATTTTTCCTTTCATTGTCTTAGTCCCTCACTGTGATTAAACCTGGGAAACTAGATATCAAACATCCAGCTCTGTTATACATATATTGGAAAAAAAAGTATAAAAATTAGGACAGTACTAAATTAGAGCAATGTTAACTTGTTCTGTTCTTCTGTTTTGGTCTGAAGGAGGTGTGCCTTGGAAATTTATTGTCACAATAACTGTTCTTAATAAACTACAACAATCTCATTAGAATACACCAATGAGTGTTTATTTAGTTTCTGTATCTGCAGAATTGCATGTCAGGACAGCTTCGACCTCTACCAGAGTTTCCTCTGGCTTCGCTCTGCCAGGCATAGTTCACTATCTTTCGGGTTCATCTTTGCCCTGCCCAGGCATAGTTCTCAGACAGCCCAGCTCATTACCGACCCACCCTGCAGCAGTTTTTCCAAGCCCGGCCCAGGTATGCTGATCCAGAGACCCACACACGGAGCAGAGCTGCTGCTTACTCTCCCTGTGCCCGGCTGTTCACGAGGCGTCCAGAAGGGATGGCGGGTTCTAGCCCTGGCCCACCACCCAGAAGAGAGCCTCGCAAAAGCCAGAGGAACTCCCACACCATGAGGGCCGCCATTTTCCACATCCGGACTCCCTTCTCATCAGAACTCCACCCAGAAGAGCTGATCACAGCCCGGCTCGTGTGGCTGCTTGCAGCCTCATGGTTCATCAATAAATGCTCGAGTTTTGAGGTGACTACAAGATTATCCCACCCAAACTGCAAAGCCTGTCAAGCTACCAGTGTTGTATTTGACATGCCACATACCAGTAACAATTATACACTTCATTCTCATGATGATGGAATGGTTTGAGGCTCTCTTATGTTTATGGAATGGGCAGATGCCCTTGGGCCATCTCACATTTGTCAGGTCATATTGAGATGTTACTGGTGCCCGCTCGAGTAATCGATGATCTATGGGAACTCAAGTGATCAAGTGATCAAGTGATCTGCAGAATTGAATTGTTTATGTCCAGAGTTGGCACATCTCAGCTGTGTGGGCTGGTTGGTGATTCTGCTAATCTTGGTTGAGCTCTTTTCAATCTGGGTCACTTTTAGGTTGGTATTACTGATGTAACTCAGGTCTATGTCTCTCATTCTCTTTCTGGTACAAGAAAGTTAGCCTGAGCAATGATAGAGCCCGAGAGGAAATATAAATATATATATATATATTTATATGCATATATGTAGATATATATATACATATATTTTATATGTATATTTACATATGTGTTTATATTTGTTCTAGTTTCATTCAAATGTCTGAGCACTAAATAAAAACACTGAAGAGTTGCAAACAAAGAGTGTGGAGATACTACAAAGAAAACTACAAAACCTTACTTCAGGAAATAAAAGAAGACCTGAGGAAATGGAGACACATATTCCCTGCTCATGGATCGGAAGGATTAACATTATCAAAATGGTAATACTCCCTAGAGCTTTATACAGATTCAATGCGGTCCCTATAAAGATACCCATGATGTTCTTCAAAGAAATTGAACAAACACTCCTGAAATTTGTATGGAATAATAAAACTCCACCGAATAGTTAAAGCAATCTTGGGAAAAAGAAGATGGGAGGTATCACTTTCCCCAACCTCAAGCTCTGCTACAGAGCAGTTGTAAGTAAGACAGTGTGGTATTGGCATAGAGACAGACCTGTAGACCTATGGAATAGAACTGAGTATCCTGAAACACATTCTCAAATATACAACCACTTAATCTTTGATAAATGAGCAAAAAATATTAAGTGGAGCAAAGAAAGCCTCTTCAACAAATGGTGCTGGGAAAACTGGGCAGCTACATGTAAAAAAATGAACTTAGACCTCCTTCTAACGCCATGCACAGAAGTCAGATCAAAATGGATTCTAGATCTCAACATCAGACAGGAATCTATAAGGTACATCGAAGAAAAACATAGGAGAAACGCCTACTCATACACGAAACGAAAAGTATCTTTAAAGACGACACACCACTGACCAAGCAAATGGAAGCAAAGATAAACAAATGGGATTATATAAAAATTTAAAAGCTTCTGCACCTCAAAAGAAATGGTGACCAAGATACAAAGACAATCCACAGAGTGGAAAGGATATTCACCCAATACCCATCTGACAAGGGGTTAATATCCAGGATATATCAGGCACTGGTAGCCCTTCACAAGAAAAAAACAGCCAACCCCATCAAAAATGGGGAGAAGAAATGAACAGAAGCTTCCAAAAAGAAGAAATTGAATGGCCAAAAGACATATGAAAAAGTGCTTCTTCATCTTTAATCATCAGGGAGATGCAAACCAAAACAACAATGAGGTACCATCTCACACCACAGAGACTGGCACACATCCAAAACAGCAAGAACAACTGCTGGCGTGGATGTGGAGAAAAAAGAGGACTCCTGACCCACTCTTGGTGGGAGTGCCGACTGGTCCAGCCCTTTTGGAAAACAATATGGGCATTCCTCCGAAAACTAGATATTGAGCTCCCATTTGATCCAGCAATAGCACTCCTGGGAATATACCTGAGAGACCGGGAAAACACATAGCAGAAACACTATCTGTACTTCATCTCTGCGCTTATTCACTATAGCTAGAATCTGGAAACAACCTAAATGCCCGAGAACAGAGGACTGGCTAAAGAAACTGTGGTTCATCTACACTATGGAATACTATGCGGCTGTCAGAAAAGATGAAATTATGAAATTTACCTGCAAATGGATGGACATGGAGACTATCATGCTGAGTGAAATTAGTCAGAAGGAAAAGGACAGATATAGAATGACTGCATTCATTAATCGGACATAAATAGATACCAGTGTTTTACTTAATGTGGAAAATGGTAATGGCAGATTAAAACTCACCATTGAATATAAAAAAGAGTGTGGAGATAGGCAAAGGAACAAATTGGAACTATTGGTACCTTTCTATCTATGACAAGAAATAATATCAATTTTGTCATCTTTTTTTCATTTTAGAACATATATTTGTTTAATTAAGGAACAATTCAAACCTGAAACAAAATTAGAAAACTAGGAAATATATATATGTATATATATTGTAAATCTATATATAATTTATTTTCACAATGGATAACAATCTTTTCCCTTTTTACTCTTTATTCTGATTATTTTTGATAACTGAATATTAAAACAAATTTTTCTTGATGTGAATCTCTTTCTTCAGGAACTGCTCTACTGAAAATAGGTGCTGTGAGCTATTTCAAATGGGACTCAATCCAATTAACTGCCCATTTCTGTAAGCTTTTAACAATAAGTTTTTTAAAACAAAAACCATAAAACAAACCAAAGCGAAAACCTAGAAGACTGCACTGAGATTCCTTTTGTCTCCTTTTTCATGATCTTTTCACTGTATAAGAGATATTCATGCACAGAGAGGACGCCTGTAACTTTGACTTGGTTGATAAAGTTTGTTCCCTGTGCACTCTACCTTATGGGAGAACTCAGATCCTGATCATAGAACAGAATTTATTACACTTATGCTACAATTTTCAAGACTGGAAAGAATGCGCTCATCAGAGAGTAAACCAACTCAGTCACTTGAGACTTGTTTTATGAGAATGTTTCTGAGTCCACTTTTGTGACCTAATTTATCTCTTTTGTTCCCTAATTCTTATTTCTGTCTAAAACTTATGAATAGAAGTCACTGTCTCCCAAATAATCCCCTTTACCTCGGTCAGTACCTTCAGAGCCCATGAAAAGTTGTGCACTTGTTAGAGTTTCAAGAAGAAAATCTCACTAGCTAGATGATTTCACTTCACTTTATCACATATCTTCCATTGTTCATTGATTTTGCTCGAGCAGGCACAGTAAAGTCTTCATTTGTTCCTGTCTC